>JAFREQ010000118.1:600000-900918 GCA_025331565.1 Holacanthus passer
TTGTTCAGCAGGATTCACAAGAACAAAATGGACCCATTCCAAGCATGCATACGTCAGTGTGTTGTCAACTTGTATTGTTCTCAACCATAACACTGCTCATTGTATTCAAAGGCAGGATAGTGAAAATGAAACTGAGAAAATTAAACAGATAAAGGAAGAGAAAAGACCAAATTTCATTACTTTTTGCTACTACAATGACACATAAGATGTTCATGCCTGCATTTTCTGTTTCTTTCTATCAGGGTTGAGATGTGAGAACTCTGACTGAATCTAAAAACCAGGAACCTGACTCACGAAGCAGGACTAACATGTTGTCTTAATAACTTTGTTGAGGAAAATGTTAGTGTCCCAGATTTAAAGGTGTTTTTGGGTTTTACTCAGCAAAACTATTCAAGAAACTCGGTGAACTTGCTTCTTGAAACAGGCCCCAGATCTTCTCAACCGAGTCATTATCACCTGAAAATAAACACTTACACATCAGAACTGTGATGGATGATTGATCTGGTGTATTGTGATGCTATACTATGTGAAATAAATGAAAATTTACATTTTGTTTTTGTCACTGTATCAACCCAGTAGTGTATAAAAGCAAACACTAAGGTAAGGACCCAAAAGATCAAAACTCCGGATGTATTTTAAATGAAAAACCTTTCTAGTATTGTAAGTGAAGAGGCTAAATGAGTTGGTACTTTTGAACATGTATTCTAATGCAGACTTACAGGCCAACACAAGATGGCGCTGTAGGATTATTCCTGTGTTCCCTCACATTGTATTATTCATTATTGCCCCTTCTCCAAGTGCAATAACTGTTTTCATACTTGTTAAATTTACAGTAAGCGTGCGTCATGTGCTGAGCCTGTATGGTGAATTATACAGCCTGTTAATGTACAACTATAAATGTCAGCAGCTTCTATAACCACAGTGAACAGGAGAGTGAACCTGTTTCATTTATTGGACCTGCAGAATGAGCGTGACACTACAGTAAATTGGATTATTCAGTGCTGACGTAACAGCTCACATCTAATTTTTAAAGAAGTCAAGCTCATGCTGCCTGGATATTTTCTATATGTGAACAATCTAAATGACCTTTTTAACCTTTGCTAAAGCTAAATGCTCTCAATAGTATTTCTCGGTGTGTCTCTAATATGGAACTCGATACACTGTTAATTGTCAGTTTTCTTGATTAGGCTGTTGTTCATATGGCATTATAATGAGTGAGAAGGGGGAGGAAAAAATCCCCTCACTGGTTTAGTGCATATAAAAACAACTCTCTGAATGGCTTCGCCATGCAAGTTATTCACCAGTTAAGTTAAATAAGCCTCACAGCTACTGTCACGACCCATTATGTGGGGAGTAGGCGAGACAGCTAAACACCACTTCCACACAATTTAGATGCAATAAAACACTGACAGCTTTTTTATCCACTTCATTAAGCCAGTAATTTCTTATAAAAATCTCCCGCATTAATCCTGGCCATGGTTTCCCTGCGGTTCCTTAAGCTCTCCTCCAACCTTAGCCGCCTTGCTTTGATGCTTACTCAAATAGGCGCTAATTTGAGATAAATTATGCATCCGCATGTAGCTTACCCATGCCAAGGAATATAAAGTGTGACACTCTGAAAGATGGTGAATTAAAGCAAAGTGTGATATCTCGGCGGCCTAATGGCAGATAGGTTAGGTCCGTCGGCCTGATGGTTTGTTGATCTGCCAGTCGCTTCATATTCAGATAAGGAAAGAGGTCATGTTTGTGATGTTTTGAAGGTCATTTGGAGTGCAGAGCTGTTTTTGTCAGACCTCAGGGTGGCTGGAGAGCCCATGATGCACTGGGCCTTTAATGAAGTCGCTCAAAAACCATTCTGCTGTAATCTTTATTGCCCTTTTGAGATAAACAAGACAGATGTTATTGATCCCACGCAGGGAAATTCAAGTGTCACAGCAGCAGAGGTACCAGAAACAGTAGCACAAATACGAAGTTTATGAAACGTTTAAAAATATAATATACTTTATGAACATGTACTACAGACAAGTGAAGCATAAAATAACTAAAATAAAAGGTACCAAATATATACAACAAATAGTAATTAATGAGTGAATTGTGACCAAAAAAAGTCACAAATATAGTGAGGATTCAATAATGTTGCAATAAAAAATTACATTTGAGGGAATTAAATTGGGTGGTGGTTACATTTCTCTTGTCTGCAGATATCAGTGTTGCCAGTGTGAAAACAGTAACCCTAACCCTTGTAGCCACAAAAATCTTACTTGTGTTTCTTGCTGGAAAAGATAACAGATGACAGTGTCAATATAATCTAGACTAACTAATGCTCGATTAGATATTGCATTTGATGGATGTCTTTATCCTGAGCATCTTTTACCATTGTCCTGTAAATGTGTTCATTCTTAGTAAAAGAATTCACTTAGTGGCCTGTGTCATATTTTGGACTAAAATCACATGAACAACCTTCGCTGAATTTAAAGTGATTTGAACATTAAACAAATGAAAATGTCCAATATAAGTTGAGTTGAAATTCGAATCAAGAAATTGGTAAAATCATAACTCAATATGAACTAAATCTTCTTTTAATGCACCTGGATCATCACTCAATAATACAGTGACTTCACTCACTCTCTAGATGGGGCTGTTGTCTGCTGTTTCAACTGCTGTCCCTCACTCGTCTCTCTTTCTGCTTCACTGTGCAGGCAACATGGAGATCAACATCACATGCAGAGTCCTTCCAGATAGAGAGAGCTAGAGGAAGAGAAGACTGAAGAGAAGTTGAAGAAGCAGCGGAGAGAGAGCTGCATGATATACAACTGTAATTTGGCACCGTAGCAGCTACTGAAATTGCCATGCTTTATCAAAAGCAACGGCTGCTTTGCCCCCTGTCCCTAATAAGGAAGCTTAACCAATAATGAAATAAGGCGAGCAGAACATACTTTTGCCTGTGATGTCATGCTCACTTCCGCACGCCAGCCCGCCCTTCATCTTAGATGTCTTAGTATCATTACAACAATGATATTGCCATTACGTTCTTAATAAAACTCAGTCAGCAGCGTATTATCTCCCATCTTTACATTTTATTAGCCGTGGTTATGAGGGACATGGGGAAAATGATGTGACTAAGTGAGACGTCTCAGATAGGTGACAGATGTAACACAGGCTTCATTTGTTAAATTGTGAGGTAACGCAGCTCCAGTGAGTGTAATTACACATGGACAAGGGTGCTGGTGCTGAGATGGACAGTTTAAAGATTGTCTGATGGTTGAGTTTACAGTTGTTCATGAAGGGAGATAAGATATGACAACATACTTTGAGTTTACATTATAAGTCTGCTGCCATTATTAACTTTTACATCTCAAAACACAAATATCCAGTATGAGAAAAGATATGGGTTGGAAAACCTACAAAACAGACATTTAAATTTAGCCATTGAATTTGGAGGAACTTGGACAGAAACATAAATAATGAGGTGTTATGTGCCAAACCTCTTTGTGTTTTTGATGTGTTTCTATTCTATATTTCATTATCTGGAATGATGAACATATTTTTTATCTATTAGTTGAGGGCTGTTACGTCTGATGAGATAAGTCAATTGACAGAAAAACGTCAACTATCAGTTAATTGATTGCAGTCATTTTTCAAGCATTAATACCAAAAGAGTCCCTTGTTCCAGTATTTGCCGGTTATTTTAAAATCGACTGAATATCTTCTGATTTCTGACTGTTGGCAGCATTTTTCACTGTTTTCTAAAATTCAATAGGCCAACCTTAACTGATTTAAAGAATATCATTTTCAAATTCCTTTTAGTTGCAGCTCTAAAGTCCATATGGTTGATTCTTCTCTGATGAAAAATTGAAATACCTGTGTTCAAAAATACTGGAGCAAAACAGTCATAACATTTAAAAGATATTGGGGCATCAGAAAAAATGATGTAGCCTAGAAAATCCCACTTTTCAAAGAATCTTTCTACATTTTTCCATTTAGCTGACACACTAACAACAAACCTAGTTTGAGGTTTCTGTTTGTCAGTTGAGTCTAATCTATTATGAAACCAAAACCCACCTGCCATTACAAGTTCTCCATTTTAAATTGACACCTTTCCAGTTTACCAAAATACTCAACTATCCTTAATCTGCAGTGGTGGGAGGAGTTGGGAAAGGACAGGAGAGGGAAGGATAACGAAAGTGGGAGTTAGAGGAAGGGACAGGCGTCTCCTGTATTTTCTCGGTCAGGCAGCAGAGCGTGGAGCGAAGGGGCCAGCGGGCCAGCAGCCAGCTAATGGGGACCAGCAGTGAGCAGGGGCCAGGGACAGCACTGACAAAAGGAGCAGCGACAGATGCCATTATCTCAGCCGCATGCAGATACAATGGAGCTGGACAACACAGGCCCTGACACTGACAGACGTGTATAAGTGTGTGTGTGGAGGGCCTGTGTGGGCTAAGAGAAGGAGCATGTGTGTGTACACTGTGAGGTTAATGGAACACGATAGAGGAGAAGTGGATTATCGTGGAGACTACAATTTCTTGGTAACACTTGTCTGAGCTCCTCTGCAGCCCATGCATGCGTGCATATGTGCGTATGCAATTCGAGTGTGTGTTTGGCTATAGCCTACATGACCCTGCCTTGTTACTGTAAGACGTCTAGATCAGTCACCCATCGCTTGCTTAGAATTCAGGGGCATCTTGAAAAGCACATCACATTTGGTCCCAGATTTCACTGGGTGCTACTCTTGACCTTAAAATATGCAGCATTCACTTCACCCAAGGATGTTCTGGTCATTTGGAGAACCAAAAACGTGTCAGGGTGGGGTTTTGGAGGGGGGATACGAGGGGGATATGGCGATGCGTTTAGCAGGATTGGCAAAGGCAGAGAAGGGCTGTTAAGCAGCAGTTTTTGGGAGGGATAAGAAATGTGAGCTTTAGCCAGTGTAGTGCAGTGACATGGGACAGCGTTATTGACTGTGGCGGCGCATGCTGACAGTGGATTGTCAGCCCCTGCAGTCATTTGCCAGACTGAACGAATGCAGGGATCAGAGTTTTTGGAGCTTAGAGAACGAGAGAGAAAAGATGAAGAAAGTGAGAAAGAGAGGAATGGCAAGGGGAAAAAAAGGAGAGAGCAAAAACTGGCAGCCATACAAATGCTTGAATATACACATAACACACACACGGACACACACTGAGCTGTGGACGCCCCACTGAGTGTCTGACACTGATGCTGCCAGACTAATCAGGGTACTTTCTCTCTCTCTCTCACTTGCTCATTAGTGTTAGAAAAGAAACCAGACAGTTGTGACGTTGTAATGACGTGGTGTCTTGTTGTTGTGCCCGTGTTCGGTATGAGAGTCTCAAGTTTTGAGTTTACTGTTAAGTCCTAGTTTTTATGGTGCTCAAAGCAGGTCCTACTTCTAATGTGCACCACAAGACACGAGTAGCAGTGTTTTGGTTTTGTGGATTCTTCTTTTACTTAGTAGAACAAGACTAATAAACTATTGCAGATCTCACTGTTACAGAGGTCATCTGTCACAGAGTAAGGACCAATTTGGAATAATATCTGATATTTTGATTAATAGATAACATTAATTGGACGTGTGCAAATTTTGATAAACCTTTGATAAAATACTCTAAGTCAGTTTGGAGGCAGACCTGTACTTTGCTGCAGATTCAAAGGAACAACTCGAAAACTGAAGGTGAGACAGGATCAGGTGTAAAACGTCTTTGAAACAGCATTAATACTGATTTAGATACAGATGGGCGACAGATTGAAGAACTAACATGAAGTGCCTCAGTAACGCAGAACTTTGTCATGCTTTGTCAGTTAATGGAAACTTGAAGTCATTCATTCTAATGAAGGGAGAGTGATGAACAGTAATGGACCACTGCCCCCTTAATGCTGTTGTATCTGCTGGACGTTGGATCACGGATATATTGGATTTTGGAGTTTTACTGACACCAGACTGTCAGTAAGTCTGTGGATAGGAAGTATATGATGGGAGCCCCATCTGAAACTAAATACTTTGGTTTTACTCAGACTAAAGAAACCAATGTTGACTTATTTTCCACAATGAAAGGTTTAATTTTAGCTTATACCATACCAAGTCATTTTCTCCTAAATGCATTTTTAACAACGGGCTCATGATAGCTGAGATTTGCCATGGACCATTTCACTAATCAGTACAAACAAACTATGCAGTCGTGCACGCACCATGAGGTGTTAGTCCACCACAAGCCGTGAGTGCTTTTTGTCATAGACTCTACATGCCTCTAAAATGCTACTGGAGAGATGAACAGTGCTCTTCTAAAAGAGATTTCCTCATTTGGTGATTTAATGAAGGTGACCCTGTCTTGTATATCCCATAGGTCTTCAGTGGGGTTGAGATCTGGCCCAAACAAGAAATTTATATAAATGTCATTCTCATCAAACAATTCAATAGCCAATGGAAGAGTTTACATCTGTTGTTTCTCTACTCATTTATTCAAGTTTTTCCTTTCATTTCTCACCCGTCTGCCCTGTCTGTATTTTTCTTATTTTGGCTGTGTACGGGACATTTCTGGGTGTCAACCTTTGGGCAGTGGGTGTGTAGCCCCCAGCCAATAACAACTGCTGTCAGGGTGCGTGTGCTTTGGGTGCCAGGGAGAAAGGGCCAACTTTGAATGTTGTCTTTACAAACCACAACCGACAAATCCTACTTATTCTGCCTTTGATTCCATGAGTAGAAGAGGGGTGAACGACTGAGCCAATAAGACTGAAAAAGACCCTAGACAGTTCTTCAAAATGAAATTTGAGAAAAGCCTGCTCTTGCATCCCTAACCACTTCATGATATTTCAGCAATAAGCCCTTCACAACACTGTAGGACACACAGGCTTTATTAGCCTTTCCATTAATGTTTGGCTTTTTTATGTATTCTCTTTACAGCCCAGGCATGTCCTTTAGCCATGCGAGTTTTATTTTTCTTGATTTGTTGTTCCTAAAGGGAGCCACAGCAGTACGAAGAATACTGAAGCAGCTGCTATTAAAACAATAAACCGGCGCTTTGGTGTTGAACGGCGCTAGGCAGTAGACTTGTGTAGTAATAGCTGTCAAAAAGGCCTCTGAGAATTTTTGAGCAGAAGTGGACTTAAAGATGATGGAGTGGACTTGTGCATAGAGACTGAGGGGGATTGTAATGCAGCGGAACATTAGAAACAATGATCCTCAGGTCGCATATAATCCTCTGGTCCCATAAACATAAAATTTAAGTTTGTGCTTCAAATATAATACCTTATAAAACATACATGCACTCAATAAAACTGATATAATTAGGTGTAAGACCACTGGACAGCAGTAGTAAAAGAAGTACACACTTCACTTCACAACACTTCATTACAAGTAAAAGTCCTGCATTCAAAATCTTACTTAATTAAAAGTGCAGAGTATTCTCGAGAACATGTCAAACGTTAAAAGTATTCAATTTACAGACAAATGGCCCCTGTGAGTGATAAATTATTATATATGACATTATTAGATTATTATTACTCATGCATGAGTGTGCATACATTTTACCGTAGTTGGCTGAGGTGGAGTATTTTTTAAATACTTTATATACTATAAAAAAATAAAATAAGCACTTGGTTAAGGTCAGCGGACGTTTATGGTCATTGTTAAAAAGCAATGTTCATTAAATGTAGTGGAGTATAATTTTAAAGTACCTGCTAGTAGATGGAAATACTTAAGTAAAGTAAAAGTTCCTCAAAATTGTACCGAATACAATACCTGAGTAAATCTACTGAGTTATGTTTTAAAACTGCTTGAGAAAGTTTACCTTTGTGTACATTAGGAGGTGACAGATAATGAAAGTGGGCAGATGTTGTAGACTGCACAGGTGCCAATCATCAAGTGTGGAAGTGGCTGAGAAAGTTTCATCTATGGATTATATATGTGCCCTCTCATACCTGGATGCTCGCTTGTTTCCCAGAAAAACTTTTGAAACTTGGGTGTAATTTCTTTCTTTCCTCCCTCCCTTCCTTCTTCATTCCCTCCTTCCTTCCCTGCTTCCTTCCTCTCTGCCTCTCAATCTGGTAGTCATGCTAATGACCCTGCTGTCTGCCCCGGCAATTTCTCATAACACAACTTATCAGCACCGAACAGGAGTATATTTTTAAACTCTGCTGCAGCCCCCTCTCTCACTCGCACACACACACTTGCATGCATACACTCTGTTGCTATTCAGTCGACTTGCTGGGAACCTGTGCTGAGGTCCAGATTGAAAATGTGATGTGTGCTAATGCATTCAGAACAGAGGTGAGGCCGGTCCTTTCCTTTTCTGTAAGCCAACAGTGGGAACACCAGCCCCAATACGGTAAGCTAGAAAGGCGAGCACATTACAGTGGCTGAGTAATGAGAACCATGGAGCTCCAAGTCATTCCCACATTCATGCGCACACACACACACGCACACACACACACAGCCTGGTCTGTGGGAGTGTGTGAAGCAGCGTAAGACTCCAACAGAGTAGTACCCGCGCTATGCTCTCCTGATGGTGATGCTGTGTGAAGTGTAGAGCTGTTCGACACAGACTCCAGCTGCTGCTGCCCTGTATTCAAATGGCACCACAAGACACCAGCACACTGTCTCTTGGTTCTTATTAGACTAAGCCTCTCACTCTTTTTGTCTCTGTCTTTTTTTTCCTCCAAAAGTCTCTCAACTCTCTACACCCGGGGCATCCCATTTTTACTTTGCTCCCCCCCCTCCTCTCTTTACTTTCCCTCCTCTACTCGTCTTGTGCGCTGTGCTCTTGTGACTGTTAGGCATCAATTTGTGGCATATCACAAGAGGAATAAAAGAAGGTGCGTGTGGAGAAAAGTTTATAAGTATTTTTAATTTATTTGCTGACAGCATTCAAAGGGACATCTGACAATTATAGTGCATCTAGTTTACTTTTTATCTTTTATTTCACAGTGACTTCTGCTTGAAAGAATCTGAAAGGGATCAGTCAGGCTGTGTGCATATCCACCTGTTCTATCCAATGTAGTATGTTAATGTGTGTATTTCTGTGTGTGTATGTTTATACATGCAAGTGAGTGGGTGTTCTGTGACAGCAAACATTTTCAGAAAGTGTAACAGAGAGGAGACCGAATCCTGCAGCTGCGTAACTGCCTGGTGGCCAGGAATGTGTAAGATGGATGGAAGAAGATGAAAAGTGGATGGAAAGATGCTGATGCAGAATTGTTTCCCTGATTATAAAGAGAGAGCAGTGAAAGTAGACTGTGAGGGAGTTGAGTGTCAGAGGTTTTTAGATTTTAGGATATGCATTGCATTCAATACAGGATGCAATGGCACATCCCAGACAAGAGTATACATCTCTTGCATGTACACTCAGTATCCACTTCATCAGATGTACCTTCCAGTCAACAAAAACTACAAACAATAATTCACACATATACATAAAGCATGTGCATGATGCATATGAAGCTAAAGGTCAGAAAGAACAAGCCATAGTAAAAGTAGCCAGAGATTCAAAGCAAAGACAAATGGCCTGTGTGACTGATATGTTATTATATATGACATTATTAGATTATCATTATTATGTTTTACTGTTGTAGTTGGCTGAGGTGGAGCTATTTTAACTACTTTATATACTGTTATATACCATATTACCAGCACCTACTAGCACCTATTCCATATATTGTTGAATATATATGGTTAACGGCAGTTAGGTCAAGTGGCTCCCAAGTATGGGACCAGAAAGTAGATGGAAATACTCAAGTAAAGTAAAAGTACCTCAAAATCGTACTGAATACAGAAGAGTCATTATTTAGATGTTATGTAAATGTAATGGTAAGGTATATTGTATGGTCACACACATGAAGTGAAAAAGGTGTGCACACATATTTCTTCACAGGTGCTGGATACATACTGAAATACATAAATATATATACTGTAGTAACTAACTGACCTAACCCTAACCCCTATATATATGTGCCTACAATACAATTTTTTATTTGTTGTTTCTATTCATGCCACTTTATTTTTTTGTTGCCACTTTATTTTTTGTTATTGCTGCTTTATTTTTAACTTGCCACTTTATTTGTATTTATTTTGAAATACTGTACTTCAATTTGCCTGTTCTGCGAGCTGCTGTAACAAGTGAATTTCCCCTGTGGGGGATCAATAAAAGCTATCTTATCTTATCTTATCTTATCTTGTTGAATACAAACTGAATAGTAGTGATGTAAACCTTGTTTTAATAAATGACAAAGTGACAAGTTTAGCTTGGATAGAAATCACCAGAAACATGTTTGACGAAATTAATGAAAGAATATGACAACAAACCCAACTTCCACCTGCGCGTCCGCCATCTTGGAATTTACAGCGTAACGTCATTGAGTTTAACGGACTTCACCTGTGCCGACTGAGACATGTTTTTCTACGTTTATTTACGGCTGAAATGGACGTGAACCCACCCGAATTGTTGCTGCTGAGACGTGAGTTTATATTTTCAACAGTTTGTCTGATTAAACTTTAATAAACGCTTGTAATAGACATTTCATTTTAAACAGCTATAACAGAGGACATAGCATCTGGGCTATTAGCAGCACAGAGTTAGCATAAATATTACATACTTTTTGGATAAAGATAGCTAGCTATAACTTGCTAGCTAAATCAAAAACTGCTAACAGATACCAGAGTGACGTTTTTATGTAACTTTAACATTATTATTTATTTAGGTGGCCATCACTGTTACTTGAAGAAGAAATGGGGTATTTTCTATAAAGAGGCGACACGTTTCATTTATGGTAAGTTCCCTCAAATGGGTTCAGGCTTTTCTCATATTTCTTCATTGTTGTTGGGTTTATTGATCAATTTTCACCTCATATCACTGTATCATTCTAGAACAGTGACAGTTTGCCAATATTACCTTAAAATGAGGTGTCAGTTTTTCTTGTAGGCCTTTTTAATTAAAGACACTTTGACATGACGCAGTAGGAGAAGCACAGGTGTAAATAATAAAATTAATGACTGCTAAACTCCATTTAGCTGTTATGCCCTCCAAAGACACAATAAAGAGTATTAAACATTTCCGAGAAAATGAGGAGATAATGTAACTCCTACCTACTATTGTGCATGCTACATTAGAAACGCCTGTGGTTTCCTGACTGTGACAAGTCAAATTGTCTGCTGTGAAATTTTGTCAGTGCTAATTTGGTGCTTGTGAACGTGTACCAGCACTTGAAGGTCTGTGTTTTTATGGATATATTGAAATGGATTGTAATTAAATTTGAGCTGATTTCTTGCTGAGGCCTTTCTGTATGGAGTCTTATGTTCTCCCTCAGTCTGCATGGATGATCTGGTTTCTTCCTACAATCCAAAGACGCTTGGAGATTAAGTGGAGACTCAAGGTTTCCAGTAGGTGTGACTATAATTATGAATGGTTGTTTGTGATAGATTGGCAATCTGTCCTGCCCAATGTGAGCTGGAATAGTGTCCAGCCCCTGTTTCCCTGCACACGATGAACGTATATATATAATGGATAAATGGTTGAATGGAGAAGTTAGTTGTTTCTTGTGGCTGACTTATAAATGGGTAAATAGTGGGACTGCTTTCTCTTGTGCTGCTTGTTTGAAGTGTGTTATGTTGGACTCAACTGTGAGTTTAGATTGAAAAACATGTTATATTCCTGTTCCTTGACATCATCTCTGCTATTGTTTTTATGTGAGCTCACTGCATGAACCCTCCAAATGATTTTTAATGACAGAGATGTTGAATGAACGTTCTGCTGTCACTTTCTGTGCTTGATAAAGCGCCAACATAGATGGTTTTAATGAAGCCACTTCACAATAAGAGAAAAACTTGAAATGTCTTATTATTTCTGAGGTGAAAAATAAGACTGAAACCCTACAGTCAGTACTCTGTCCACCTCTGGCCTCACACTATACTCAATTTAAAAGACAGGCAGCTCATCCACTGAGAGATCCAGGGCCACCAGTGCATGCTAATGGGGCGGCTCCCTGGACCTGCAGTTTCTCATCACACAACCTATCTGCTGAACACAGTGACTATATTTCCGACACTGCTGTAGCCTGCCTCCCTCTCTCTCGCTGTCTCCCTTGCTTTCCTCCTTGTCTCAGTCTTACTATCTTTTCTTAGACTCACATGTATGTGGATGTTTGAGCACAAGCGAGTGCGCCTAAACTCACATATACACAAACACACGCACACACACACACAGCAGGAGCCGGGCCTGCAGCTCCTGGGTGTTTTGCGGGTTGGATTCACACCGATGCTTTCTCTGACTGCACTATTGTTATTTAAATGTGGGAGGGCGATCAGCAGCAAGCATTAATGGCATCCTCAGCACTGTGGATGAAGCACAAGACACACACACCCACACACACAAAAGCATACACACATAGACATCCGCACATGCACGTGCAGACGCACACTTTCACGCAAGCCTTGTGGATGCACCTTGAGGGCCATATGAATAACAAATACCTCTGCCATCTGCAATACCACAGAGTATTTCCAACCATTTCGGCACATTAGTCAGCAGTCCTTTGACTTAGGCTCTCCACGCACCACTTGGTGTATTAGCAATGCCCTCCTCAGCTACGATACACTGCGTTTAAGTGTGCAGTTTTTAGAGAAGTTTGTTTTCTAAGATTAAACTTTATGTCGTGGCCGATCTGACCTTGTCCTCTCAGATTTGATGTTGTGGGAGGTGCTTGAGTCGTTTGCGGCGATGTTTTGTTCTGTCAAGGCCAATCAGAGCCTAGCTGGAATACCTGTAGTGATGGTATCGTTTTAAACTGGTGAAGACCTCCCCCACCCTCCTAACACTGCCAGACCAAATGGGATTAGACAGGCACCCCTGGCCATTAACACTTGATCCTTGCCTGCTTTCTTTCTCCCTCGAAAACCATTGCCACAATAGTTGGACAGGTTATCTTTCAATTCCACTTGAAATTTCTAGTTTTTAAGGGAGTCGAATGTAATTTATGAACAAAAGAAAAGGTGGTTCATATTATTGCTTGGGGCCTATTGAAACTAATTGGGGACATTTGGATAAGGGTTAGGGATTAAGGCTTCATTTGTGGTACAAACAGTCCAAAAAATGCAATATATGCAATTTATACTGATGTATAATCTGAATATTTCCCTTCGATATCTTTGGTTACGTGTAGATTTATAGAATTTCTGCATCAATTTGATGAATTAACTGAATCAACTGAAAACAGACATGCCCATCTAATTATTTTAACTTGACACAATTTCTCAATTGAATTTGCCAAAACATGTATTATATTATTATTAAATATACAGGGCGGAAAAGGAAGAAGGAAAAAAAGTGCAAACTCACCGTTGCAAACCTAATTCAACAAAAAAGCAGCATGATGGGAGAGCGGAGCAGATTGTTTGGCTGAAACTGTCTACTGTCTCATGAAATGGCTCATCCATGAAATTTATGAGGAAATTACTGGATCACTCTAAACGGATCAAAGTGGTGTGTACATGGACAAGCCTGCTGACGACTGTGGTGTAGTTTCAAACATAAAGTAACATCTTATTGGTGTCCATATTTTTACACACGTTTAAATCTTTCTAACTCTAATTTAAACATTTCCATAGGTCTTCATAGCTTCCATATTATATTTTCCATCCTCAAAAGACATAATAAACAGTATTAAATATTTCGTAGTAGATGAGGAGATAATGTAACTCAGGGGCATTTTAGAAGATATTTAAATATTCCTCTTTTTTGAGATTTAGGCTATATCATAACTTTTTCTCTTCCTCACAGTTTAACATGGATAGTCGCCAGCTTGTGTGCCTCTCATCTCCATGTAATTAAAGCAACACTGTTAATTAGCTGCTCAGAGTAATCAGTTGACTGCAAAGCAACTGTTTTCACTGCAATTTATCAATGACAAAGGATCAGTTATATAATGTAATAGAAAAAAACAAAAGACCATCTCCTTAGAAATTGCCAATTCATGTGAAAGAGATTTTTTTTTCTGTTGACTGTGTGTTCTTAAGAATCACTTAGGTCTGGTTATTTTGGTGGGTTTAGGTGCATTGTATATCAGCATTGTATAAGCTTGTATATCAGCTTGTGTGTTAAAATCTGAGCATTTTGTCGCAACAAGCACGATTATGCGTTTTTGTGTTTTGTGTGTGTGTGCGCAGGAGTGCATTTGTGTGACTCTGTGTGTGTATTGTCAGAAGTGATCCCATTTTCATTACTCACTGGCTCAAAGAAAGAGGTGAGGCCCTGGCTTGCAGCAGTGATAAATGCATTACCCCAATAAACCCTGTCTCCACTGAGGTGCTGAATGCTGACACACACACACACACACACACACACACACACACACACACACACACACACACACACACAAACTCTCACACACACACACAGTGAGGAAGAGAGAGAAAAGAGGTTGGCGACAGAGAGAAGAGGGATGGATAGATAAAGGGAGTAAAGAGACAGTCAGATGGCAAGAAAAAGACAGTGACAGGTAAGAGGAGATGAGAAAGAGGAGATGGAGGAAGAGAAAGAAAAAAAACAACAACAGAGATGGGAAGACAGGGAAAAGTGACAGGTGCCGAGGAAAAGAGAGCGACAGGAAAGAGAGGAGACGGAGGAAAAGAGGCAGACAGGCACTGGGAGGGAGGTGGGAGGAGGTGATGGGTGCAGAGAGCCAGAAGGTTAGGGGTAGAGGGGTGCTAATGGCTGTATGCAGAGCAGGACTGTGGGGCATGCAGGGGGCTGTGGGGGCAGAGGGATTGCTGTTTGTGTGTGTGGGTGTATGGATGGAGAGAGGTATAGATGGAGGGATGGGGGGTGGAGGGAGGTGGGAGGTGAAGGATCAGTGGTGTCCAGCTGGCCTCTTCCTCGGCCCCTCATTAGAGCAGCACTGGTCTGTCGCGAATAGTAATCTTGGAGGAGACAGGGGAGAAGACATACATAGTGTGCGTGTAGAGTGTGTGTTTTAAAGCAAGTGGGTACATCCGACTGTGTATATGAGACCATGCATATTTGTGTTTGTGTACATTTTGAGATCAGTGTAAAGGAGTGAATGCACTTGTCTGTGTGTGTGTGTTTATGCAAGTGAGTGAGTGGAACTGACTGCAAAAACAAGAATGTCCATGTCTTTTTTTGCCTGTTCCCTGTTGCAAGTGTGTAAATGAGTGGATATGTGATAAGATATACTGTATGTGTGTGTGACTGAAAATGCTTTTTGGCCATATTATAAGATGAATGTATGTATATGTACAGTACAGGAAAGATGTGTGTGTGTTTAGTGTGAATGCACCTGAGTGTGTGCATCATGATGTGATGTAGTTGTGTGTATAGCGCTGTGTGAGCTAGTGCATGCATTTGTGTGTGCGTACATGGCATGGGAATATTTAGATGTGGACCTCTGTGTACAAAGTTTGTATCATGAATATATGTGAATGACTCTGTATGTATGTGTGTGTGTGCTCGCACTCTAGCTCCTAATCACCAACTCCCTCTCTCTCCCTTACTCTCTCTTCTTTGCCTCCCAGCCCACCACCTCTGGTAATGAGGTGAGGGTTGGAGCGGATCAGAACCCTTAGTGGAGTGGACCGGCCCCGTCCTCAGTCGCAACTATGCAGGTCAGGCCTCCCTCATTAGCCGCCATCACAGTGACATCACAGGCGAAAGCGAAGGTGTGCAAATTGAAAACACCAAGTTCACTGAATCAAATCAGAACCTCAGCAGAGACCTGCCGAGTTTGAGTTTAAAAAAAGAAAAGAAAAAAAGCCAAGCAGGTCTTTTAATGTCTTTTTGGGATTCTTGAGGAATTAGAGGAGTCGGACGTGGTGTGTTGGGGGGGTCAGATGGGGAAAACGAGAGGCTGAGAGGGGTGGAAGGCAGAATACAATTAAAAAGGAGCAGAGTCAAGGGGACTGACCTGGTGATGGGAGAGGAGAGGAGGGGAGAGGGGGCAGTTCTTAGTGCACGTGCACCACATAATGAAAGGTTGAACTTTTTGTGGCCGGGGTGGCATACCAAATCAACTCACCCTGGGAGTGTTGAGAGAGAAAGAGTGGGGAAAGAGGGGAGAGAGAGCGGACTACAGGGTAAGAGAGGGAGGAAGGAGAAATGAGAACAACAGGCGACCCGAAAGAAAGAGGCAAAGGCGAAGGAGAGGCAGAGACTTTAACGAGGGACAAGGGAGGTGGAGAGGGACTGAACATGGGAGGGACAGAGGGATGCAGACCGACTTGCTGAATGAGTAGAGAGGAGGAGGATGGAGAAGGAAAGGAGGGAGAGACAGAGAGTGAGAGGCCCCCGCTATGTGGCTGCCACGGGGGCCTGAGTGACAGAAATTAATAATTAGTGACAATGATTGACAGCGCTCCCTCCATCTGCGGCTCTCGCCGCCTCACAACGCCTGCCTCCGCCAGCGACCGCGGGCACAATGAGCTCCAGAGGGATTGTGGGAGACGCACTTGATTGACAACTGCCTCCTGGAGAGACAAGGGGAGGGAGGTGGAGGGGTGGGCAGAGGCAGAGGAGAGAAAGGAGAGCGTGAAAGAGAGGAGGGGTGGTGTACAAGACGGGAGGGATGGAGGGGAGAGGTGGGTGACAGGGGCAAAGGGGGACAGAACAAGAGAGGGGGGGTTGGGGGTTTTAGGAAGATGGTCAGAGATTTTTTCCCCCTCAGAGATTGAGGAAGGAATTGCTGCTATCAACTCCTCTCTGTCCCCTCTTCCATTACCGTCCCCACTTTCTCCATCACTCTTTGGGCTGCTCATCTTTCCATCCCACTTCCACCAGCGCCTCACACCACTCCGCACCAGTGTGTAGCACCATTATGCAAAAGGGACAAATTTACCACAGAAGAAAGGAGAGGGATAAATAAAGAGGAGAAAATGAGAAAGAAGGTTGCGGCCTCGGGTTTCTGCGGTTAGGGGGAATAGCCTGTAAATAGCCATCAGCAGGAAATTTGTCACTCTCTCCACCCCTGTCCCGTCTCCGTTTTCTTCTTCTTTATCCTTGCTCCACCCTTCTATCGCTCCTGCTAGCCATCCCTACTGTCTTTCTCTTTGCTGTCAGCAGTGACACCACGAAGTGTCTTGGGTTTGCTATACATCTTGTCTTTCTCTGGACATAAAAATGCGTCTGCGGAGAAGTGAAGTCTTGTATGATGATGCACGCACAAGCTGTATGACATGAAGTCACACAAATGTCATTTCCCTGTCGTGCTTTTTTCTCTCTGTAACATTTTCTTTCTTTCTTGTTTTATCTCTGTCCCTTTCTACTCCCCGTTTACATTTCTCTTCTCTCCCTGCCCTCCCATCGTGTTTTTCATTTTTTGTTCATTTTATTCTCTTTTGATCCCATTTTTTCCTCTTCTTCCCTCTGGTGTACCTCTCCCTTCATCCCTTTCCCTTCCATGCCAGGCTTGTTTCAGCCTGCCATGACATGGCCTGGGCTAATGTGCTCCAGTACGGCTTAATCGCTGCACAGGTCTCCAAGGCTTACTGCTACACACTGTAACAAAGTACACTATTTACCTCAGGGCCACACAGACAATAGGCTTGCACAGAGCACAGCGAAATCCAATGGGGAATCAGTTTCACATCACAACACATTATTGATTTTTCCCCCCAAAAACAGACATGTTATTCATTGTTGCCTGAGCCTGGCTTCCTATCTCTCTGTCCCTTACAGAGGTGGGGAGGGAGCTCAGGATTAAGGTCATGCCCTAGAGGTAAACACTGTAATGTGTCTTATTATTCCCCCCATACTATCCATTTTACTTGTTAATGGTTATTTCTACTGTTGCTGTGTGCATGACTTGTTAGTTTGCACTTTTGTAGTGTATCATGTAGCAACTAAATAATTAGTTATTACTTTTTAATTAATGAATTGATTATTAATCTATAAAATGCCTAAAATAGTACATGTAAAAGGTACATGACAAGTTCCCAGAGACTCTGATGTCTTCCCACTACTGTTGTCGAACCAACAGTCCAAACCCAAATATACTCAAGTTACAATGATTTAGGACAGAGAAAAGCAGCAAGTGGGACCCAGCCACGGTCTGATGTGCTTGGTTCGTTGACATTTGCTTGGTACATTACTACCAATTAATTGATTATCAGTATTGGACTGATCAATTGGACTAATCAACAACTCTAGTTTGCTTTCAGGGTTCAGCACAGTTTTGTGGGTTTAGAAATCTACTATTGCCCATTGTTTTTAAAAACATGCCACTGTTTGTCATTAATTTCGTTTTGTTTGAACAATTTGAACATTTGTTGAATGTATGTAAATGTCCTTGAAGGTCCCTCCTCACTTTCTTCCTCTCTGTTCATGGTCCAGCTGAGGCGTGTAAGTTTGCTGCAACCCTTTACTCTTTTAACACAAGCACTCACACACACACACACACACACACACACACACACACACACACACACACACACACACACACTCACACTAAACAGACGGCACAGAACACGTGGACTTGACAGCTGGTAACTGCAGGGCCCAGCAGGTGCAGTGTGTGTGTATGTGTGTGTGTGTTTGGCCCCAGAGGGCCCCTGACTCATGGCCAGAGAGGCAGGCAGAGGTGTGTGTGTGCGTATGTATGTATATATGTGGATGTAATGGGGGCCTGGCTGACTGACTAGCCTGGAGTTGACTTCACTTCAGCTCCAGTGATTGATTGGAATAGGCCTGGACATGGGGCGATGTATTGCCTTTGGTCACTACCTTTGACTACCTTCATTACATCAATACCCCTCTCTTTCCGCTTTCCTGTTCTGTTTTTGTTATTTGTGTGTTCTTGTGGCCTTTTATTGAACTTTGAAGAGTTCACTTTATTATGATAATCAGCACCAGACATGTTTTCCTGGTCCAGGAACTTCATGCAAAAACTTGCCTTCTTATCTCCTGCATGAAATGGATCATTGCTTGTAAGTTTAAAGACAGGATTATCTTGACTTGAACACACTGCAGATGGGAAGATTGGATGATTTAGTCCACACTGAAAACTCTTTATCTCTGTATCTGCCTCTGTCTCTCTTTATTTCTCTCTCTCTCACCAGAACCAGCCTCTTCTTGGTCAGTATGCCATTTGATGGAGTGTGCTGCTTGCCATCCCGCCTGCCTCTGGCTATGGTGCCATCTTGAAAGGCACCGCGGCACACACACCTGGCCCGCCGGCTGCCTCTTTGGTCTGCCTCACCTTTTGTCAGCACCATGTTAATGAAGGCACTGTCAGTGTCCACCGCTCGCACACCGGGGCGCCTTTTAATGAGTTCGCTATTTGATCGCTATAGACACCCGGCATGAACGATGCTCGTTCTTTTTTTTTATCCCTCATGGACGATGCTCCTTCGCTCTTGTATATGTATGCGTGTTCACAGAAGTGTGTGTGTGTGAGGCTAAAGGGGAGGGGAACAAAAAGGAGGGGGCCGGTCAGCTGATTAGGACTAGTGTATAATAAAAGGGGGAGGGTGGTTGTCTTTAAAAAAAAAAAAGGGAAAGAAAAGAAAATTATTATTTTTATTCCCCCCTCCCTCTGAACCCAAGTGAGTCGTGGCTCTCCCTTTTCAGGGGTAGATGAAAGCAGCTGGGCGCAGGGCTTCCAACAAAAAGTGCCAAGCGATCACAAACAAACCTTCAGATGAATCACATCAAAGGCGCTGCCCCAATTGTTAGCCCTCTCATATCTGCGGAAAATTGGCTCATTAAGGGCAAAAAATGACATTGTTTACATTAGCCGGGGCCCTGATTAGTGCCAGCCATGTTTGTTGTGTTGCTCTGCTGTCCGCTTACCAACAGACCACTTCAGCCTCCCTGCACAATCGCTCCTTTGAAGGCTTTCTTTCTCTGGAAAAAAAGGAGATAGAAAGAGTGAGGACAACAACAACAAAAAGAAAGGGAAAAACAGAGGGGAAAAATACGTCCGTACGCAGACACACACAAACACATACAATTGCTCTTCCAAACCCACGCAAATGGACATGATAGCTGGTCTTTTCTCTTGCTGCCTCTCTACTCTCGTCTGCTGATTGGCTTTTCTCTCTTTAGGACTAATTAGGTTGCTTGTGGAAATGGAGGCGATAGGAGAGGACAGTTGGGCCAATGATGAGTCTGTTTGTGCTGTAATTGCACTGATAAAGAGGGCGGTGTTGTTGGCTGCAAAGAAAAGAAAAGAGCTTGACAATGAAAGGGCCGGGGGCTCTTCTTTGCACCGTCGGCCTCATCTCAGTGAAAAGAACACCTTTTGTTGAGCGAGGGTTTTGTAAACTGAGATGATTTCTAATCTGTGGAAAGTGCCATGTGTTTTAGACAGGCGTGTGTGTGTGTGTGTGTGTGTGTGTGTGTGTGTTTGATCTCCTAGATCTGAGGTGTAAGGGTCCTTCTACCTTCTCATCTCCCACTTGAACTCCATTCTTCATTCTTTTCTGCCCCTTTTCCCATTTTTAACTATTTACAGAATCTGTAGAATCATTCAGCATGAGAAACCTGGATGAGATGGAATAAAATGACAGCTTTTGTCTCTAATCAGTTCTGCAGAGACACTGAACTTCTGTAGCAACAACTCTTGCAGACATATACATAGTCTATATGTATAAAGTTATATGTGTATTTTTACCTATGTATGTTCAGCTTTTTTGGTTTTTGTAACGCTTATCAGTTCAATTTTCCATATACAAAATGAAAAATTTAATTCAGTTTTCTAAAATTTAATGTAAATTAATTTATAAATCAATTATGTAACTAAAATTAATTTATCACTAAGATTTTGGAGTCAATTTTCAGTTCAAAATTGGAGAGGTTTTATTTCTATTTGTGTGGGCTAATTTAGAGGGCGTGGTCTAGACACCCGACTTAACTTACGTCAGGCCAGGGCTCCTTGTCTTGCCTGTCGTCACACCTACAATCAAGGATTACATCCAGTCATGGCGGCGCACAGATCCAGCTGTTGTAGGTGACTCTCATCTGTTTTTCAGTCTAAATGCACATATGGCAGAGGTGCCAACTCATGAGGAAGACTCTGTGTTTTTATAAACGTGTAGCTCACAGCCATATATAGTGATTCTCCCGTAAACATTGCCCCTCCAAATTAATCTGATCAAAATCATCATTTTTCTTTGCAGAATTCCTTACAAAAGGACATTTCTTTCTTTCTTATTCTGTTTGAGACTTTTTTGGCAAACTTCCTCCAATGAAACATTTGACATATTAAAATTCAGGAGGGGACATTTCATCATCTATCCCAGCTTGGTCTGTCAGCGGTGAGAGAACGAGACAGTGCGTGACAAAAAAAGAAGCATATAAAAAAAAACTTGGGGAGTAAAACTTCAAGTTGTAGGTGAGCAGGTCAAACTGCATCGCTAACGACTGTCGCCGACCCCGAGCTTGCCCTGCGTTACCCTTCACCTTCCGCTGCTCCCCAGGCCGCCTCACCTTTGCCCTGGGAGAGAAATGGAGTCTGAGATGGGGGGTGGGGTTGGGGGGGGCGGTTGAGACAAGGACGGAGAACACCTCCCCCTCAACATAATGATAACCACTGAGATCTGGCCACCGTCCCCCACTGGCCCCTGGACACTCAGCCCCACGGCCCCCAGGTCAGCTCAGCACATTATACCTCCTCTCTCCTCCTGAACTCTCTGACTCCACATTTACATACCCACCACTTTTTTGTCCAACATTCTCTTTTTTTCTGGTTTGCTACACTTCCTTCGTTTTTTTTCTTAGTACACCTCATTTTCTTCTCCGCCTCTCCCTGAACTCCTCCCTTTCTCCTCTTTGTCTTTTGCATTTCATCTGTACAGTCCAGGTAGTGTGTATGCACGCCTGCGAGTTTGTGTGTACGTATGTGTGTGTGAGTAATAATTACCATTTAGAATACTAGCAGATCTCTGAGGGAGGAAACCCAAGTTTGCCAACAGCGAGGCATTGTGGGAGCTGTTTGGTTTGTGTTTAGGTGCCCTTGGTGTGCTGTGCTGAGGAATCAGAAATTTCCTTGACTTTTGACCGCCTTTGTCCCCAGGGGGGAGGCAGGGAGGGATAGAAGGGCGCGCACTGACTTCTATTTGCCGTTTAAGGACCCATATGGAAAATATAAATTGGTAGCAGCAGGAAAGACTGAAACCATTGGCATTCCGGGCATTGCCCATTTGAATTCATGAGGTTGTGTTGTGTCTCTGCCCACTTCTCGATTGGAATATTTAAGAATGTGTCACACGAGGAAAGATAGATAGAGATGTCGACAGAGCTTGTTTCTGTCATTGTTTTCTGTCTGAAATCTTTTAAAAGTTTTTTTTTTCGGGGGTTTTGCTCTCCTCTTTGGTTTGACAGCTAGGATGAGTTGATTTAGGATCAACAGTGTATTTTGTCCATTAATAAAATTCTGCTGCTTGGTGAAAAGCTTGCACATTCAAAACCTTTCTAATATTTATGTTCACATTTATGACTTCTAGCAGATGCTCTCATCCAGAGAAACTTGCATAGTATGTAATATTTATGATCACGGCAACACAATCAGATCAAGTGAGAATAAACAGTCACCAGGAATCAGACCATCTCAGTGAATAGCTGAACATAAGCACAGGTGGTATGAAAGGAAATATTTTACCTTCAAACTATGTTTGATATGCTTCTATTAAAAAAAAATAAAAAGGAGCTGCTCTGTATCTATAATCCATACCTACTCTGTACTGTGGTTCCCAAACTTTTTGGCTTTTAAACCCCTAAAACAAAGCAATTACTCAGTGTGACCTCCCCCCATCTCAGGTTTTGTAGTGTTATGAGCAGTTCAACCAAAGAATGACTTCCTCTTCTCTGACTGTTTTAATTTAAAATATTTTGATATTTTGATGATTTGTAGACAACATACCATCCTGTATTTAACAACAAAACAAACAAAAACAAAAGTAAATGTTTTACAAAACTTTTCTTGTCCCACTAATCACATTGTGGCCTCTCCCATGGTTAAACCACACCTCTGTATAATGAGAGGCTATTTTTCATTGATTATTCGTTTACTCTAGAAATTGCCAGACATAGTAAAGAATGACCATCAGAATTTTCCATAGTGGACAGAAATTGCTGATTTTGTCCAAGCAATAGTTTAAAATCCAAAAGTGCAAATTTACAATGATAAAAAACATATACAGCAATACATCTTCATATTTGAGAAGCTGGAACTGACAAATGTTTAGCATTGTTGCTCGATAAACGACTAACAAAATTAATCTATTATCAAAATACTTAAATTAATTTTCTGTTGATTGATTGTTTAATCAGCTAAATGTTTCAGCACTGTTTTACCAAATGGTAAAGCTTGTAAGGTTCATTTCCACACTCAGTGCTATTCCATACTGAAATAACCCCTAAGTATTCAATATAAATGAAACACTGTCATGTGACACATACATAATGTCTTAAGTCATGAATCAGTATCACATTGTCGACATAATAGACCTCCCGCCTTACATCACACCGCCTCCTGCTTCCAGGAACCACACTCTACTAGCAGTGGCAGGAGGGAGTAAAGCTTGCTAGATGGATCGGCAGGGAATACTGTGTACCGTGTGTATATGTGTGTGTGTGTGTGTGTGCGCGTGTGCTGCAGTGAGTATATGGCTTCACAGGAGCAGGCCTAGTGGGGGACTACATTAGGAAGGGGTTGTGTCCTGCTCATGGGACAAGGGACCAACTGTGACCTTGTGGATAATAACTGCCACCAGGGTTCACAGCCAGCCGCGAAGGGGGAGAGACAGAGAGTGAGAGTAAGTTAGAAAGGGAGGACAAAGCTTCATCACTTCCCCATTCTCTCCATCTCACTCCGAGTGCCCTCCCGCTCATGTCACCACTATCAGTTTAAATGGAGCATTATGCAAAATGGAGATGATTTTGGCTTCAGGGGGTGTGATAGGGAGAATTGCGGGTTAATGTAGGGGAGAAAAGAAAAGAAAGATGGGGATTTTGTTGGGTGGGAAGAGAGGGTTAGAGCGATAGTAGGAGGTTGTGGGGTTTGGTGGGGGTGGAGGTGGGGTGGAGGGAAAATGGGGTATAAGAGGGTTAATAAAAGTGACAAGTGAGTGTTTCATTCTATCTAAGCCACTCTCCTAGACAGGTAACACACTTAGAGGATTCGCTGAGTGAGGGAGTGAGGCTATTGGGGGAGATCGTCACTTTGGTGTCTGTCTCAATATAAGCCGGAGGCGACACAGGACCCCAGGGTCCGGCCTTCCCATATAACAGGCCACCTGAGAGCCAGCACAATAAAGGCCACTCAGACAGATGCAATATACCACAAAGAGAATTTCCTGAAAAACTTGATTTAAGCTGGAAGGAATTGAAAGTTATTTGCAAACAGTGATTTCCTAAAATCATATACCCCAGGTTGACTTAGAAGAGGCATTCATATAAGATTGACTGTTATCCACAAGCTAAATGCATTTGGTTTTACCTGACTCAAAAGAAAAAGTTATTGGAAAACTCACTTTACAGAGTCTCTTGTCTCTTCCTGTGGACTGTTGAGGTGAAGTGCAACGCTGGATATGTCCTTATAGATTTTCCATTTTCATCACTTACATTATTTTGAAAGGGAATCAAGTTTTAAAGATGCTGCCAAATCTCAGATTTCTTACAGGTTTATTGCACACAATATTATTTTAAAAACGTTCTGGTTCATTCTAATGAGAATTTTACCTTAGTCATGTGTTCAGAAATATTGAATTCCCAACCCAAAAAGTTCTCCTTTCTTATGGACATTGTGTCTCTCTATAATGTCAGATTAAGGCAACATTTTTGTGGAATTAAGATAATTTTCTCTCTTATGCTCATTTTGCCAATTACAGTGTCTATTACTTAGCCTGACATCTTTTACACACCAATTGCATTTGTATTTACATCAGAACAATTGCTTTGATAGTAACGTGTCACATATTTATGGAAATTTAAGAAATGAAACTCAATTTACATGACAGGGTTTTATTGTTATAATTAAAGTGCAATAACATAATAGGTGGCAGTCTGAGTAGGTAGAAACACAAGTGCAGTTTTATGTACAAATTAATACCAGAATTGCATTGTTACCTGATTACAATGATCATCTTGATCAGTGATTATTTTTTATTATTGATTAATCTATTGATTGTTTTTTGGATTATTCATTAATTATTTAGTCTTTAAAATATCAGATGATAGTGATAAATGTCCAACACAGTTTCCCAGAGTCCATAGTGACTTCTTGAAATGTGTTGTTTTTTCTGACTGTCCGTCTAAAACCGTTTAAAGATTTTTAATTTACAGTTAAAACAGAGAAAAGCAGAAAATCCTCTCAGCTGTAAGTGGTTGCAGTGAATGGTTGACATTTCTTCTTAAAAAATAGCTTCCAAACTAACTTCTATAGGGATTATAGTATATTATAGTTTATTATAGTTAAATATTTTTGTGTTGAATGACTTATTAATACACTGACTAAGCCCTAATAACATTTCTGCATAACTGCTTGACAGAATATATGTGACAGTTCTGGTCACATGTGCACATTAATGCATCTGTTGGATAAATCTAAGACATGGTCAAGTTCAAGCAGAGCAGGTTGGAAGTTCAGCGTTTTTAATCATATCAACTTCTGGCCAATGCACTGACTCTGTTTGTGTATACGAGGAGCGAGAGATCCCCCTGGGGTGTGTTAAATAGTTTCTGTGTATCGCTATTACAGAGGTTAACAATTATTTTCTCCCTTGAAATGAAGGGCACTGACCCTAATATGAGGCCACTTAACACCCATAATAAGATGATAATTGGCCAATGATGATGGTCTTGCCCCTCCCCCTGCCCCCAAAACTGTCAATTAATTGTAATAGATTACCAGCATATTAGTTACATTTATCATTTCCGAAATGAAGCACATGGACATGTGTGCATGTGCATTCACACTTTGCATGTGTACTGTATGTCAGTGATTATCAGTGGGGGAGGGGTGACTGAGACTTGAGATAATAATACTTCAAATCATTTCCTCTTTCCCCATCCTGATCTTTTCTTTTTACGCTCAACGCCTCACTTCCTCACGCGCGCGCTTCACTGATGACTGTCGTAATTGCGTGTTCACGGGCTCGATTTCCCCTGAGGGGTTCCCCAAATTAAAAGAAGTCATCCCACTCTTCCCTCATCTCCCTTTCCTCCAGCACCCTGTTTTCTACACACGTACACACACACACTTTTATCTCTCCCCCCTTGTTTCTCTCTCTCTCTTACAATCTCGCTCCGGGGATGCCATGCTTATTTGAATGGAACTTTCTTGTCTTTTTTCTTCTTCCTTTTTCAAGCTGCGTGTCACTGATGAATAAATAAAACACACACAAGGAGTGGATTGACTTTCATGCATGGGTGCACTGGCTTTGATGAGACCCCCTCCCACAATCTTATAGACAAGCTGCTGAGGACAGTCACTCTCTGCTCTGCTAGGCTACTGTTAAACATTTGTTCTGTATGCAGATGATGCACATTTTGAATTTGACAAGGCCTCTGCTGGGGTCAAATTACTGTAAGGACGAAAACCCAGATTTAAATTCAGTCTTGTAAAGGACAGTTATTAATCACACAAAAACTGTGTTCCCCTCTATCACTGATTAAGAGTCATTTAGCCTGTCACAAGCAGAAAAAAAGCTTTTGTGTTTCAAACATAGAGTCAGAGTTAGAAGTTTTTGAGAAATCCTGGCAAATTTATACCTGCAGCAGCAGCAATTTGTTTGGAGTAAACTAAGAGTCAATCTTGGCAGTGATGGCCGGCAAAGACCTGCAAAAAACAGAAACTCAGAAAATGTTCTCAAATCACAGTTTGCTTGTGAAGCTTTCAGGCCATTTATGCACACATGAAAGTGGTGAGATCTACTAGTATGTTTTTGTTGTGTACACATTGCACTGTATTTACCGATTTTTACAGCCATAGTTTAAAAGGAAAATGAAGCACTGACTGGTAAGAGTAGCCTTTGCTAGTACTTGTGTAGCTAAAGCCAGCAGTGTGTGCCCTCTCTTAACTGCCAAAGGCCTGGCATACCGAGCAGGGCAGAGGGATCCTGGCACTAATTAGCTTGTAATGGCATCATAAATTATGGACAAATCAAGGCGGTGCATCGGACAGACGTTTTAATGAAAAGTTGTAATGGGTCACCCCCGAAGGCCTGAGGGCTGAGGTCCTCTCACCTGCCAGGGTTATCCATCACATCACAGCTAGCAACAGGGCTGGATCCACAGACTGGTTCAGAGACAGTGTGGATGGTCTCGAGGCTGGATTTTGGAGTTTCCATTCTCTTCACTACACTACCTGTTTGATTGTTTTGCTGTGTTTGAGATTCTCGACCTGGCAGAGCTGATATTTCAATGAAGCAATCTTTTCTCTATTCAGCTGCATTACATCACCTTGCATCACATCTAAATAGATGCATATCCATAGAGATTCACACACATGCATCAATTTCACACTTGTGATGCAGCACAGATGATGAGGCCTTGATTTTTCCTTGACAGAGGTGCCTCTCTTTCACCTAGAAATCTTTAAGAAAATGGACATCAATCCCTGGAACGGATGGTCAAATAAAATCGTTCTGGGACTTATTGATGTTTCTTTTGTCCCTCCGTGAAAGACCCGATAGGGTTCTGGCCACGGCTGCCAGATGAGCGTCTGAGAATCATTAGCGAAGCTGATTTGATTTACGTCCTGTGTAGATGGGGCCACCCAAATGATCTGCCTCGCCATGGCCGTCATCAATCACCGCCAACCAGAGGGCACAGCAAGCACGCATGGGAAAGAGAGCGGGGTGGCACACCAAAGCACCCACAGGGCTGTGTATGTGTGGGCACATATGCACATACTTTGTACAAATGTATATTCTGTAAATGTTTGTGTGTGTATGAATGTATGCACAAGTGAGGGACGAAATTTGTGTGTGTGTTCTTATGCGGGTGTATTCAGGGCATACAGTGCGTGTGCATGTGTGTTTGTTTGACTGAACATGTCGGACTTATTATAAATCTGGATGTGTAGTGTCATTTGATTACGTTTTAATTTACAACAATTAACAAATTGTTGGTTCACCTTCAGTACTTTTAGGCATTTGATTATTTTTTGTTAATCTGTATTTATTATTTAAGTCAGTCGTTACCTAATTTCTCTGAGGAATGAGAGTTTATTTAGTTTTATTTTACTAAATAAGCAACAAACATAAATAAAGTGCGCTTGGGCCTTAAATTCCAAACAAATGAAAAGTATTGCAACAGGACTTAAAACATTGAAAGTTGAAAGAGCAGGGTATTGAAGTAGCTGTTTTTGCTGGAAAGGATGAAGTTAAATTTTTCAAGGCAGGCTGCCATATGGTAGGTCCATTTTAGACCAAGAACAGAAAAGTTTCTTTTTCACATAAACTAATATCAAATTTAATGTATTCTCTGTCATACTTGTTCTTGTGTTTTCTTAGACCTTTGCTACTACTAGCAGACTAGCTTGTCACTCTGCAGTGAATAAGTCAGAACAAAATCCTGTGCCAGTAATTTCCTGCATTTAAGAATACTTTTGGTTGATAACATAACTAATATAACCAAAAGGTATAACATGCAAGCGGGACAAGGATAGAAGATAACTTTAATGATATCAAATGACTGGGACTTACTAAAGCTCTTTTCAAATGCTTGTGTACCATGTCTAGTAGATACCAGTACCATATATTTTGAATTCTGTCCAGTGAGTAAAATTATGTTCAAACCTGACCATTTCTGTCTCAAGGCAAGTGCGCTGGTGTCATTCCCATGCTGTTCATGAGGCCTTGAAATCACAGTTAAATTTAGTACAGCTCCTCAGGATTAATCAAGACATTCTGGGGCCTGATCAAACCTTCCCCTGAAAGCACTTCCCAGTTTATTTTTTTTTACTTTCAGCGCCCCTTTGTGTCTGTGTGTTTGCATGTGTATGAATATCTGTGTGTCTGTCTGACTAACTGAGTGAAGTGGGGGGCTAGTGAGAAATGGGTGCGTTTCCATTTGAGGGCTCATGATTGACGGCCAACTTTGGCTTCCCTGGGAGTATGTTGTTGCTGGCAAGAATCCATGGCGCCTTGTTCACTTACAGAGAGTTGGCACAGGTTCCACTCCACAGTGGCGCACAATTCACATGCCATCGCACTGTTGCATCAGCAATAATCTCTTTAAGCCAACAGAGACAGGGAAACGGATCAGCGTTTCGTTAATCGAAATGCCTCTATCTGAACCTCCTCCCATCGTAACCACCTCCACGCTAAAACACCATGGCACTTGTATTATTGGAACATGCATGCTCAAATATCTGCCTGTGATATGCTAATGAAACACTAATCCTTTATAGTGTAGGTCTATTTGCACTTTTATAGCGTTCAGAATCCAGTGATTCCATTGGATTCAGGTTAAAGAAATATCAAATTAGATATGCAGTATCAAATCCTGAATTTATGACTCAGATATAGGCCTATTTGTTTTGTTTTTGCTAATACACCGGAGAAATAGTGACAATCTTGAAACATGGATTGCTTTAAAATACTAACCCACATAGAGCACACACATACTGTGGATTATATTAGCAACATAAATATCACACATTGGGGAGAGGACTTTTGTGTATGTATGTGTGCTTGTGTGTGCAGGGGGTGAAGGCCAAATTAGCCAGGTTGTATAAGCAATTATTGGGGCACACTATGTACCTAAGCACCCTAATAGGTATGTAGAGGAGGCATTATTCAATTAGAGTGGCAGTTTGCTGTAGCGAGGAGCAGAGCAGTGGTGACAGCGCTGGTGTCTTCTCCTTATGAAACAACCTATTTAAGCTAAATCAACTCCCACTTAAGAGCTGCGGTAATAAGCGCACGGCGATGCTCGCCGGCCCGCGGGGGCCCATCCGTCATGCTGTAATACGGAATCAGAATGAGTGATAACACCTAGTCCTGCTACAGCGCCTTAGCTGCTGCCGCAGGAATGGCTTTCAAGCACACATACACACACAAGATAACATACACACCTGCACAGACATACACGAACACATTGCTAGCAGCAGCAATACTGCTGGATGGCTCTGCTCATTTCCCTCTCCCACCCACCTCCTGCTCCAACAACTTGCATATGCGGAAAGAAATTGTGTTTCTATGGATTTGCAAGATGAGTCTTTTTTTTAACTTTTAGTGTCCAAGTGTGAGCAAACTGTACTGTGTGATTGTGTCTGTATATAGTTCAAATAATGAATTATATTTAGAAATATTAAAGTGGTCCAACACAGTAATTTTTTTATTGATTAATTTAGTGGTTACTTTTTTTGATTTACTGATTACTAATTGTCAGAAAATTGCTGATTTTTGAAAATTTCAATTGACTGACTAACTGATAAATGAACTAATTGTTTCACCTCTAAAATAGAGGCAACATCTTTTCATCACTCAGTAACCATTTTCTGTTTAACAGTAAAATGTGCTCTCGCTGTTTACATCATACTGAGCCATATTGTAAAATTGGTATCAGAGTCAACAGGGCATATTTTAGTTGAAACAACTTCCTATTCAATAAACAACTTACTTTACTAGACTGTAATTTCTGACTGAGGAGACATTTGTCAGTTACACAGTGTAAATCCTTGAAAACTGTAAATCCTTGTTGGGAAAAGCTGGCAGATCAAGTTTGCAAGGAAGAAATAGTAAAATAAGAAGCAGCCATATTGAACTGGTTAGATATGGAGCTGCAGGTTACAGGCACTCCCTGCTATTTTCCCCACTGTGGGACGAATAAAGGTATATCTTATCTTTGGTTGTGTAAAACAACAACAACTATGGGCAAAGCCGGTGAATATAATGCTTTTCTACTTTTTCTACTTTTAACTCGAGCTATTGTCAACTTGATTAAAATGTTACTGTCACTTCACCTGGTTCACTGTCACTTGCTCTGCTGTCCCCTTGGTCTGTGTGTGTGTGTCTCTGTGTTAGCTGTGTGTATGCATTTGTGTGTATGGGAGAAAAACACACTGAGGAGAAGACAGAGAAGCTTGTGTGGCCATAAATGACAGCAAAACGTGGCACAGAAATCTCAGCATAGTTTTTTTCCTTCTCATTCCGATGAGGCGCTGCGCCTAAATGTTATAATGGTAGGGACAACCCTTCACAAGGAGCAGTTATTCCAGTAATTCTTAAAGCTGTTTTACCAATCACTGATATATCTTTAACATCTACCTGAAGTAGGGCCCACGGGTGAATGTTTGCCTGCCAGATGTTTCTTGTGAAAACATTTAAAAAAAAATTAATTATAGATATAAAAGAGAAGACTCTGAGTCGACTCATATTTTGTTGGTCAAATCATTGCACTTCTGCTGCGTCAATATACACAGAGCAATAAGCAAAGGCATGGCAGGCTGTGAACTTTACAGATTCTCAAAATGACCACAAAACTAACTGTAATGGAAGCCAAGGCGGATGATAGAAACGGAGGGCAGCGTGACACCGGACAGCGTGAGACAGGTCAGTCTGTTGGCTGCTCCGACGCTCTCTGCTCTGGTGATGACTGTCAGTGAAGTCGGTTAAACCACTTTTGAACCAGACGGCAGTACATCCTCCTCTACTGCCGTCCACTGTGATTGACTCTTCGGCTGACAGTGCTGTCAGCAGCCTAGCAGGAGAGATGCTCTGTGGTGAGCTGGGATTTTATAACTGAACTATGAGCAGGACTTTTACTTTTTCTGACTGTGTGGAAATCTGATGTTTTCACATCACAGATGACGAAGAAAGGTGTTAAAACGTAAGTCTGACAGGTCAAACATGAGACTCGTGTAGCCTGATTTTGATTGGCAGAAATGAAAAAAAAAAAAAAACGCAGCCAAATCCGATTCGACTGACAAAATTCTGACTCGGGTACAGCTCTAGTGAAAATGCTCTTTAAATATGTAAGAGCTCTAATTATTAATTATCTTTCATAAGCTGAGCATGGTGGGCAGAGTGACACTTTGACCAGAAAGTCAGTCAATTAAGGGAACCTGGGATCCTAATACCAGTTTGCATCTTAACACTTCAATAGGTGTTTGCTTTTCCCCTGTGGCCGACCATTAACTTTCAGTTTAGGCCCTTCAGGGGAAAAAGTTTGAGCACCCCGTCTTAGACTTTAGACACGTCAGTTGCACCACTGTATATAAAATTTTTACTGTGCATTTACACTGTCTGCTCACCAATGTCCTGTGTACAGATAAAATTTATTACAAAGACCCTGCAAGAAATACAAACAACCAGAAACAAGATGTTGTGTATTTTCCCATTTTGAATTATGGATAGATGAATGAACAGATGAAAACAACAACAAAACATCTGCAGAGTGATGAAAACAGAGGAGGGAAAAACACTTAATAAGCGGCATGCTTGAAATGTTTGAGAAGCCTGGTTTCATGGGCATCCTTCTTTCTTTTTTTATATCTTGTTTGTTTTTCTTCTCCATTCATTCCCCACCTCTCTCTCCCTCTTTCTCCTATCCCTCTCTCTCTCCGTGGCTCATCAGTGTGGTTGTTCATCGGTAATGACTCCCACTGTGGCAGGGCCCCTTTAAGGTTGAGGTCCCCCCCTACCCCTCCATCCTTCCCCCTCCCTCAGTCCCATCCGCCATGCATTATTCATGGATTCACAATCAAATGAGGGAACTACGGTTGGTAGCAGGAGACGTGGTGCATGGCTCTTCCTCTCCAAAAGTCCCCCGAGGTGCCCCAGTCTGGTACCCACCATCACCCACTCCCCTCAACCCCCACTCCGGCCCAACCCGCCACCTCCTACTCACCCCTCCGACACGGTGACAGATTTTTTTTTTTTTTGATTGGGGTGGGGGTCCAGACACATTGACTCCATCCCACCCTTCCCTGGGGTCATTGGCAGTCACGCTGGTCAGCGGTGACCTCCGTTGCCCTTTGGGGTACTCATCACTTCCTCTTCCTCTCCACAGGGATGCACCCAAAGTGTCTGGCACCTTTTGGTGGGTGGCTAAGGATGGGTGGCTTGTGCTTGGGATAAGCTTTTTTACAATAGCTAACACTCTAGTTTGACATCAATGACAAGCTTGTAAAGATGTTATTTTGTTCAAACTGTTGTTGCCAAATCCTCGAGCCCCCCCTTGTTCCCCCTTTGAACTCTGAGCTCTGTAGCAACCAAAAACAATTCATTTGCCAGGACATCATCATCTGGATGTCTCTTCTAGCTTCAGTTCAACATAATACATTATTCATTGCTCTGAAGTGCATATTACCTTTCCCACACCTGCCACTGTCCTTTTAACACCAGGAGGATGGGACATGGTGAAAAGAAGGCAGGACAAACTTAAATGTCCTGTAGTTGTCCTCTCAGATCAGCAGACAAGCTGATCATCTGGACAGCAAGCAACCATGCACACACTCACATACCACATTGTTGTGGTGTGTTTTGAATTGAATTCACAAAGGCATGTAAAGTCAGTGGAAAGACACAAAGGGAGGCGTTGATGCTGTAGTTGATGTTTCAACTTTAGCAAAAAATTCTGTGGTGCTGTATGTGCCGCAGGATGATGATATGCACCCAGTGATGGTAGCAGGAAGGTAGCACAGGTACAGGACAGCAACCAAAGTAGCTGCTTCTCACGGTGATGATGATGATACCTAACAATGCTAAAGTAGGTACACCTGTGCTGGTATATGTGTCTGTTTGTGAGCAATAAAGATGAACTACAGAAACACTTGGGAGGTCAAATTTGTGCACATTAATGAACACAAAGATCTCATATCTCAAAGTACCATTTCATTTGCCTGGACACAGAAGTGTTGAACAACAGGGGTGGAAAGTGACAGACCAGAGAGAGAGAGAGCACAAGTAGGCAATCAAGAAGAAAAGTAGAAACGAGCAAGTGAAACTAAACTAAACTGAAACTTTATTTGTTACTTTATTTCACACAGATGGGGAATAGGCTTGCTACACAGATGAAGTCTGCCCAGCTGTTATAGCTACAGGTACTGATGTGCCCCCTCCCTCCATCACACACACCGATCTTTGCTAATTTGGAGAAAGATCATTTAATAAGGACAACAAAAAGTTGACTTTAAATGATTAGTGTTTTCGAGGTCAGCCAGGATGTTTAAATGACTAGTTGGTTAAAAGTTCCCATCCTTAGTTCCCAGCATTCATTCTTGCAAATGTCTGTGGCGCCGTGGGAAGTGTGAAAATTATAGTACTGAAAGACAGAAAAGGAAAAAAATCCTTCAATGCTGTGCCTAGTAGAATAGTTGAATGAAGAGGAAGATTACAGATTAACATATTAAATGCCACGATACTGTAGGCCCACCTGGTGTGCGACAGATCTTTCACACAGCGCAGCCAGTGGAAATGGAAATGTATCATAACTAGGTCTCTAGTGAGTAATTTTATTCTGATCACTCCTGGTTTATTCATTTGCAGCTTCTTTTATTACAGGCTTTATATATGAAGGATTAAGTCCTGTAATCATGTTGGTAATTGAAATTACAGGCTATGATATTGTACATTGCTTCAAGCCATACAGTCTCACACATTCACCTGTCTCTGAGTTCTTTCCTTGCCTGCCATTCTGAATACCCCAAAACACTGCAGCCAGTCTTTTTCTAGCCAGCCCATAAATATGCCATTATGGTACTCTTATTATCCTCATTATTGGGGTGGCTGGAGTGGCGCCTGCGTCTATCATGGCCCTCTAATGTGGGTCTAATGGTTCTGACCTGTACGGGACACAGGTGGTCCCCAGAACAGCCTTGATTGGGTCCATTTATTAAGCTGCTCTGGCGCCAGAGATGGTCCGGTTAGTCATTTGCGTGTGGGGCAGGTTCCATTCCCAAGGCTGCTGATGGACTGAAGCCCCCCCACTACGCACCCCCGCCTCGCCCCATAGCTCCAGCTTTGTTCTTTCCTAATGGCTCAATTAAATGGGTTAATTCGGAATGGGGACCCTTTTCAAATCTGTGATTATCACCTAGCCCCCTACCCTGCCACATCACCACCACCAGCACACATACATACACTCACACTGCTATGGCTCCATTGCTCACCCCCCTCCAACTGCAATCCCACACATTTATTATTCATTGCAATCAAATAAGTGAGGTGGTTGAAGAAAGTTGCTTTTCTCTCTCTCACTTTCTTTCTCACCTCTCTCTCATTCTCTTTACCTCCATCCCCTCCCTGTGCCTCTTCTCCTCCTCTCCACTCGTCACCTCTCCTCTCCCAGGGAAGAATTTCTTTTATTGCGACAAACACTCTGTGGAGCCCTCGGCTTTCGGCAGCCCCAGCCAGTCATTGATGCAGGGAGTCGGGGAAGCAGGCAGCCAAGCAGCCAGGCAGCCCTCCCCGTCAGGAAAATGAGCAATTCTCTCATTGTAATAATGCGCCTCTGTCATCTTCCCATTATCGGCATGATAAAAGATGAAATATTCAGGGAGGCTGGCCTCCTAACCTGATCTGGGCGCGATATTGGGCCTGTGGAAAATGAGTTTTATCAGCTTTAATATACTCCTTGGCAGACTGACCCTTGAAATTAAACATTATTACAGAGCGGATATTTAAAAAACCGGGGCCACAAATTACATCAAAATGAAAATATTAAGGAACATTACGAATATATCAAGTGGCGCTTCTCTCCCGCTCGTCTCACGCTCGCACACCAACTCTCCTCATCCTGACACCCCCTTTCTCATCCAGCCTCACCCGCCCCACCATTTCACCCCCCTCAACCATCTTCGATGAGCGTGGTCGGGGATGCGGCAGGCGACGTTGTAAGTGTCACTGTTGTTGTGTGTGTGTGTGTCTGCAGTGGGCTGGCAGAGAAATAATAACAATGCTGCCTGTCCCACCAGCTTCATACGTCTGCATAAACTAATTAGACCTTGACGCTCTCATCACCTGCTTTATTGAGAATGGAGGGGAGAACACTGGCAGGAAGTGTGGGACTTGAGTAACAGAGTGTGTTGCTACACTTGTGTGTTTGTATGTTTGGGAGGGAGTCTGCGATGGAATTAGTGTTTGATGTGTATTTGAGAGGGAGACTGAAAGTGTGTGAGCCTCTTTGGCAGTTATGGTGGGACTTGAAATACTGTATATGATGCACATCTATGTGTGTGTGTATATCTATGTAGTAGTGAGGGAGGTTCGGTTACAAATTTGTCAAACAGATAATCCTTCCTCTTCAAAATAATTCAGGTATTTCAGCTACATGTTTTTGTCAGATAAAGGAATCTCTGGACTCCTAACAAGACAACTCTTGTACAGTACTGCTCATGGAAAATAATGGAAAAACCAGTAGGAAGTCAGTTTCTCTAATCACTTTAAAAGTAAAAATCCCCCAAATCTATCTGTCCCCCAAAATGGAGAGAAAGTGATGTTGGCTCTGTGAAGTGTGTGGTGATTTGTCACTTTGTGATGGGGGGATATGAGAAATGCAATAAAAGGCGGAGGAGAGATGTGATTTGAATAGATTTCAGAGGAAGTCGGTCCTTGGGGGAGTTGGATGAGTAAGCAGTGTCCCCGAGGACCGAATTAAAACTTTACTTTTGGTCACGGCGCCCCCTCCCCATAGTGCTCCTTCGCTTATCGCCTGCATGTGCGAATGTGTGTATGCATGGGTTATATTATGTGTGTGTGTTGGCGTATGAGCATGTATGTGTCTGACTTTTTTTCTGTCTGTGTCTGTGTGTGTGTGTGCAAATGTGTTTTCACATGTGTGAGTTTCCACTTGTGTATGTGTGTCCCACGCAAATGGAGCGCCCTCCCCTGCCCCTCGCCCCGAGGTTATGGGGGGATACACACAGCTCCCTCTGCCAGGCTCAGATGAGTATTCACAGCAGCACGCCCCTCTCCCTTAACCCAGCACAGGGGAGCTTTGCATATTGAGGCCGTGTATGTATTTTAGTGTGTGTGTGTGTGTGTGTGTGTGTGTGTCTGTGTGTGTGCGTGTGTGTCTGTCTCCCCTGCCCAGAAACGAACAGGGGGTCCAGTTGATTCCATGCACATGCATTGTTATTATTCCATTGGAGGTTCAGCTACCTTGGTTGTTGCCTCACTCATACAGCTGCGTGCATGCATGCACAGTGGCTAAACATGAATTGATGCGTGCTACCAGCTTACATTTTGGTGTGTGTACATTGTCTGAATGCTCAAAGGTCCCATTCTCATTTGGCAGGTTAATACTGTATGACTGGAGCAGAGAGAGCATTAAACACATACAGAGTGTCAAATAAGCTCTTGAGTGTTGTGTCCAGCCCAACTTGCAGTGCCTGAATGCTTGGTGTTAATGCTGTGCTGTGCTGTGCTTTCTGATCAGGCCACGCAAAGAAATAAAACAGGGCAAAAGGGAAAAAAGCAAGTGCAGAATAGAGGGAATAGACACCACAGGGGTTGGATGCAGAGAGGGGAAAAAACAGCAGAGGGAAAATGGCTTTCTCCATCCCTTCCTCCCTTCCACCCTCCCTCCTCTCTCTCCCTCTCTCTTCTCTCTCTCACTTGATTCATTATGCTGATATACACAGTATTTGCTTCCTGAGTGAGCCCCCTGCACTCCCGCCCTCCTGGAATGCACACACTGGTGAACGTACACACTCTCTCTCTCTCTCTCACACACACACACACACACACACACACACACACACACACACACACACACAGAAACACAGAGCAAGATGGTGGTGGTGCCATAAATATAGCAAACGACACAGCCTAGCAGCCGAGCAAGGTCAGCCGCGGCCCAGGATGACAGTGCCGTGGGCGCTGCACCGAGCTCTTGTTAGAAATGCACACAGATAGCTCATTAGGACGGGCCCCTGAGGCCCCCAAACACACACATGCACACACAAACATATACATACATTGATCCATTTACTATTTAATTGCAAAGTTACAGTGCTTGCTCCGCCGTACAACATGAACCCCTCTTTGACAAGATTCAATCTGCTCCCCTCATCAGCTACTGCTTTATTCCATGTGCAAGGATGTCTGCTGGTTTTCAGTGTGTGTTTACAACGTGTACCTGTAAGAGTGTACATGAAAAGTGTGTTTTTAATTTGAATATCTTCAAGGTAAGTGTTAGACTCATGCATTTACACATTACATATACTCTATATGTTGCATTTCCCTGTATGTGATATCCCATCCCCCAGTACTAGAGTTACTGTATATTTAAAGCAGTGTCGAAGGATAAGCACCTCTCTGAATGCAAAAGCTGTCATGTTTACATAAAGCACAGGACAGCTTTGGAAACTATCACAAAGATACACACAGACAATAGAGATATCTGTGTGTTTTCTTACCTTTGTGAAATAAGATGTCTTGTTAGAGTGTGAAGGGGAGATGTTCTCAGTCCTACTGGAACAACTGGGGAAAAACGTACATGCCCAGTATGACTTTGCATGAACTTTATAATTGCAGGGTAAAAGTTTGAGTGTGTGTCGGTGCGATGAACTGCAAGCATGTACATTGCTGTGCGTCTGTGTCTTGAGTGTATGAGTGTGATGGGTGAGGGAGGGAGACGGCAGGTGTGCATGTATAGGAGTGTGTGTGTGTGTGTGTGTGTGTGTGTGTGTACTTGAATGTAGTAGAGGTACTTGGCTCATGCTCTGGACACGCCTGAGAGACTCTGTGAGTGTTGCCCTCCTCCCTCCTCCACGCCAGCCTCAGACACATGCTGGGACACACACAACTAGTTTTTCACTCTCCTTTATCCTTTTTTCTCCCCTATCTCATTCTTTGGCTTCTCTCACAGATAATACATGACTTTTTTTATCAGCCAGATTTTTTTCTGACTCAACTACAACCTTATAGTAGCTGCGTATTGCATGTATTGCGATCTATCTATTATATGCTGAGTAATTGCTGTCTATTGCAATTTTTCTCCCCCCCTCTCTCTGTCACCTGAAACAACCTCAGTCACATGCCAACAGTAGGCACAGTAGCACACCACTGACTGTCCCTTCTCCCAGTGTCCTCTCCCCCTCTACCCTGCTATATGAAATAGATAAATGCATTGGATACTGATTGTCCCCTATGCCAACCTCCACCTCCATACACCCCTTCCCTGGCCCCCTCCCCTACCCCCTCTCTACCTCCTGCCTGGCCGGGGGTGGTGTCAGTCTGGCAGGCCTTGGGGCCCGTCAGGCGACCAGTGGGCTGTGACGGGCAGCAGCTCCGCGTCCCTCTCCCTGCAGTCTGGCGCCCGCTGGGGTCTCGTCCGGGAGCTCAGCCTGCCAAAGTGACCTCACTCCAACTGAGAGGAAAAAAAAACTCATACAGGCCGCGGTTCACGCCATTTCCACTCTGGACAACACTGAAAACAAGTGAACCAACACTGGTTACTTTTAAATGAAATATGAAATTTCTAGTCACACTAATAAGGGCTTCACTAAATATTGCAACAAAAATGCTGACTCATCTTGCTTGATAATTTATCTCATATTTTTTACATATATTACTGTTCATTCAGTCTTCACTGATATGCCAATTTGATCATTATGGTTTTGATCATTCACTGAAAACAAAAACAATATGTAACTGTTTTTTCATTTGAAAAGAAAATAAGTAATTAACTCCAGTTCATTATTCTGCATCTCTAAAAGAAATGCATTGTCATTATGTCATTCTCATAAAGAATTGTTATGCTGTGCTGTTTGCAATCTTGTATGAAAATTTGACCATGACCATCTAAGTATTTTAGTGTCATATTGGGCCTTAAAATAATATTTGGCAGGGGTCAATGCCAATGTTTCAGGACTTCTCATGTGGCCAACAGATATATGGGTATCTGGGCCAGGACTTCCTCTTCTGTGTGCCACACATTGTTTACAGTCTGTTTTGCAACTTGAGATACTTTCCACTGACATTTCAGCTAACATCTGCATATGAAAGCAGATAAATAAAAAAAGCTAATAAAAAACTAAATCGTTGTCAGATGATAGCCAATTGTTTCCGAGATTACATTTCGGCCAATGCGTTCTACCTTTTTTGCGCTCCAGTCCACCTGCATGCAACCAAAGCCCGCTCAAATGTGATTGGTTAATACTGTTCAGACTACAAACGAACTACAAATGAAAACACTTCCGATACCAAAATCTTGTCCTTTATCTTCAGATTCTTCATTCATCTGCAGATATCTGTATATAGAAATTAATTTCCACTTGTTTGTTTTAGAAACAAGTGTTAGTGTCTTGTGATGAGTTGTTAAAATGATGGTAAAATTTGAAATTTTTATGGAAACAAATTAAATTGTCTCAGCTACTGGCATATTTCTGTCATGTATTGAGAGAACACGTATTTTGGATCCGGCAGTACTATAATGATGTCAGGAGTATGATATTTCTTTCTATTCGTTAGTACTAATCTTTGTACACGTGCTGGTAATCTAGTCTTGTTTGAAATGCCATTCACTCATTTTCAATCATCATCTGATGGAGACACTTCTAAATTCATCTTAATTTTGAGGACTTTCGAGGCAACATTTAGCTGCTCTTGCAGCAGATGAGGGGAGTAATTATAAGTGTGCCAGAAAAGATCCAGGTGCATTACACAAACAATTTCCCTGCCACCATCTCTGGTGGCAAAAACACAACATCACAGTCTCTCCTGTGACCGAGCGTTGAGCTGTGCCTGCTGAGGCGAACCTCCCCCCTGCATCCCTGAGAGGGTGATGCAGCGAGGTGACACGGTTAGGGAGGAGAGCTCTGGGTATGTGTGTGTGTGTTTGTTTATCTGCATTAAATATAATGTGTGTCTGCTGCAGCAAGTGTGTGTTTTTTGCTCTTCCTCTTTGTGTGAGTTCTGGTGACTTCACATCCAGTTCAAGTACTCTTTCCGGTGTGTGTTTGCAATACAGTATGTGTGCAGTTTGGTGTCCCACTGTACGCGTGCATCCCAAAGTGTGCGTGTGTGTGTGTTTGCAGTGTAATGTACTGTGCTTTACTTCCAACCCGTACCTCCCCCTCCCCTCCCTGTGCCCCGCCCTACCTCAGCCCCATGGAGATGCATCGGGGTCAGGGAATATGGGGAGAGGAACACAGGGAGGCCGCACTCCACAACTTGAAAGGAATTCTAATGAACCAGCACAGTCGCACTGACTATTCCCACGACAACAGGCCCCAAACAAATAGCTGCATTTGAAGTCCCCTCGTTTTATGACTTTGAAAATACTGCGTGTGTGTGTACGTGTGTGTGTGGTTGTTGTTGTTTTTGGGGTACAGTATGTGTTTGTTGTGTGTGCACAGTGTCTACCTCTACATTTTTCCTAAGAAATTGGCCTGGGAACTGATTTACTTTAATGCCTACACAAGAGGATGTAATTATTGTCTGCTATGACCAGAGATAGACTTTTTTTTATTTGTAATTACCAGGCTCATATCGGTGTGCTCCCCCTCCCAATAAACACTGTGTGGTGCTGTGAGGAGATGCAAAGTCTGGTACACATGTATGAGAGGATAATTAGAGGATAATTTCTGTTTCATATTGAACAAAGAAACTTATTTAATCCAAGAGACAGGTAATCATTGAAACCCTTAGCTTTCTCAGTGCTGATAGAAATCTTTTTTCTCTTGGTACTACTTTCTTAATTTTTAGAGCCTATCAATTACAGATATATTCACATATACTATTCGAGAGTTACAGATGAAATATTCTCATTTGTGTGTTTTTAAGCAGATCATAATAGAAAATGTTGCTGTGTTTTCCTGCTTACAGACAACTGATTTAAACAGACTCCAAGAAGGATCTGAAAACATTAATTGCTTTGATTTTATGGAGTGAAAGCTGGTTTCAATCCTGTGTTTTGAATTTTGGTGGTGTGGTGAACATTTTGTTAACACAGGATCTCAGATTAGGACTTTAAATCATGTTGCTTTCAGCTATAAACCCATCCTGCGGGAGGGAGAATTTAAATAATTCTCAATCATTTAGTCGAAGTCGGGGATTTTCTTTATGTTTTTTTTATTAGTCGAGCATTACCTTAGAAAAAGAAAAGAACTTTTGTGTCATTCTTACTTTAGTCTTTGGATGAGAAAACACTCCATGCCACATGACATGCAATACAGAAAACAACCCTTTCACACTTTGTGCACCTGTTATCATGCAGGATACACACCCCTGCACTGCCCTTCCTTAATTCACTTTTAAAGAAAATAAAATGAAAATGAAGAAACAGATGATTGGGATGGTGGCCAGTTAGGTGTCTGCATACACATTAATATCAGCACCCCATCAGTGCCCCTCCCACTCCCACCCTTTTCCAACCCCCTCTGTGCACGTGTGTGTTTTTCTTTGACAACCTCAGGATGCATGTACAACGGCTCCTATGAACCGAGATGTCTTTTATTTCTCAGTCCAGTGCCTTTGCATCAACTGAGCGTGGCGTGGAGCGCGTGGCTGCCCGGTTTGGTTGGCTGCCTGCTTCGGCTGGCGGGGCCGGCTTGTCTGTCTGCGCCCCATGTTGTTTTCGCCTGCTCTGCGCAGACGGCGCGGGTGAGAATGTCACTCCACAAAAGCAGCATGAGTTGAGCTGTGTAAACAGTAAATAATAAACAAGTGCTCTAATACATTATTGAGAGAATCACTTTAGGCAACTGGGACAGCATGAAACGCACAACCCCCCCGAAACCTTCCTCCCTCCCTCTCTTTCTCTTTTCAAACTTTCGCTCTTTATGTTTTGAATTGGTGATGCTGCAGATAGGCTACAGCACCGTAGCGTTTGTGTGTATTGTCATTGCCTGTTAGAGCTTTTTTCTTATGTCACATTAAAATAACTTAGTTATGCTTTGATCCTTTTTGACATGTGCTGTGTTTTTTGAGATGGTGATTCTGCAAATATTGCTACACTGACAAACTACAATGTATGACTTTCAAAGCCGCAACTAATGGTATTTTCATTATTGATTAGTCTGCAGATTATTTTTTTTAATTATTCAATTATTTTTTTAGTTTATTAAATGTCAAAAAATTGTGTAAAATTGCCCATCACAATTTTCTGAGAGCCCAAGTTGAAGTTTTATTTAACCAGTCAAAAACTCAACAATATTCAATTTATAATGTTATAACAGAGAAAATGCTCAAATCTTCCCATTTGAGAAGTTGGAACCAGCACATTCTTGTGCTTGATAAATGACTTTAACCATAAGTTGATTATCAAAATTGTTGTCTAATTTTCGGCCATTGAATTGATCGATTAATCATTTCAGCAGTCGTGACTTTGTCATCCATATAACGTTAAAATATCTATAATTTGATGATTTTCAACATCTCATTTCCTCCATCTTCACCAACAGCTCTATGCATAAATGGTGCCCCATCACAATCGTGAACTATCAGCAAACCCGTTTAAAAATGCATATGTAATTTTTTCCCCTTAACCAGTAGCATGTTTGCTTATATTGTGTGAACATAAAACAGCATCTGAATCTACCTGCTTTAGAGCGTGTAGTAAATGGAATATCCTCCTCCAGTGGCTTATTGAGCAGAATAATTACATTGCACATATTGAATTCCACTAATGCTCCAAAGGTAGGTCTTATTTAATACCACAACTCCCCGAGGGTGCAGAGCATGATTTGAAGCACACATCTCTTCACTGTATCTAATGCTCCAGATAGATTTGTACATAAAAAAATATGTCCAGAGCCGTTTCAATAGTAAACTTGGCAGAATTGGTCTGAAAAGTACCTGGGAATTGAGACATTATTTCTGTGAATATCTCTGTGATGGTTTAAACAACAGTAATTATTTTCCCTTCAGCATGCCATACATTTATATGGTGACTCTTTTGCTGTTCATTTCCCACACGTAAACCATTCATGCTTTTGAGGAAAATGATTAAGATGTGTATTAATCTGTAAGAATTTGAGCTTATGATGTGCATTTCTGTAAACAGTTAATGATTATGTGTAACATAAGTCTTATGGTTATGGCTCTCACAAAACCTTGAATGAAATTAGAAGAGATTAGGGGTGGGGATGTCTAATTTTCATGAAGGAACAATCACCATGTTTAGCTCTAGGGCTTGTAAATCCCATCTATGTGTTGGGAGGGTAATACTCACAACAGCCTGAAGATGGCAGCCAAAACCTAGTTAGCTGCCATTTGAATTTACAGGCCCATTCTCCCAGTATTACTTCATAGGTCAAATGTATCTTCTATGTACAATCATGTTTTACCTGCATGTGTTCATTTCACTAAAAATACAGTAGTCAGAGCAGCAGTAAGACAAATTTAAGCGCTGTTACCTTTAAGTGAGATGCATTTTCAATGTTCTGCAATAAAAGGAAGCTTAAGCATGATGGATGACATTCAGAAAACACAGTATAGTAGTTGTTACAACGAAGACAGGAGATAAAATTTGTATGATTGGGCAGAAAATAAATTGAGGATGTCTGCTGTTTTATCAACACTTTTGGGGCTGAAATGTAAAACTTGTGAGAGGGGAGTGACTGAAAACATTTTTTTTTTGATTACTCAAGCTCAAACAAAACGGCTTTAGAGTTATTTACATTTCTAATTAAATAAAGTGTGAATTTGTTTTCAATTAGAAATAATAAAGGAGTAGAAGAGATGCATAGAATTTGCTCCCAGATGGATTTTACCCACTGTTCCAGTCTCACTTTTCTAAGTTGAGTGTTGGCAAAGAACACATCAGCAAACCATTTTTTTTGCCACAGCCTGTATCATGAACCTTCCAGGTGACAGCTCTCTACATCAGCATCCTGCTTTCAGTGGCTGCTCATCCCTCCATTCTCAGCTGAGACAATGGAGGGGAGGAGAGGAAACAATGGGAGGTTTGGGTGGACGAGTGAGGAGAGGGGAGGGACAGAGGGGGTTAGGGGAGGAAGAAGGTCTGTATAGGACGGACGCACACACACACACACGCACACACACACACAAACAGGCCGACTCACAGACAGAAGGAGGTGGTGAGAAGGGAAAGGTCATATAGGTCAGCGATCAGGCTCTCTTTATCTGTGTGTGTGTGTCTTTTGGTGTGAGCTTGCAGGATTGTATGGATCCTTACACACACACACACACACACACACACAAACTCCACACCATGGGCAGTCTGGGTCATGCCTGTCCCTTCACAGTCCACTGCGCCATTATTGACGGCTTGAACTGATACCCCAACAATGAGGGTGTGCACGGTCATGTGTTGTGTGTGCTTGTGTTCATGTATGTGTCTCTGCATGTATGTGCACATGCTTTTGTGTGTGCACTTGTGTGGAGGTGTAACGGGATTGGCCAGTACTCTTAAAGATGTCAGGGAGATCCAGACTCCTCTCTTTATTTCCTTTTTTCTCCTTCCACACACACACGCAACCTCTGTTGACACACCAACTGCTGGTATTTTGCACACATGCACACGCAGGCACAATAGGAGCCGGGTGGGGAGCCGAGGAATGGGGCCCCTGCGGGAGGGGCCTCCTCCTGGCCCAAATCAATATATGAGAAGCCATGCAAGTATAACAGAATCATTACTCTCACAGGGCTTAGGAGGGTACAATACGCAGTATGGCTCGTGTGTGTGTGAGAGAGAAAATGTGTACGTGTGTGTGCGCTTTGACACCTGTTGTCTCCATCCTGCTGGTGTCATTTTTTAAGCGGGCTTTCTTTGATATCATTAGTGCTAAGAGGAGAGGGTTGTCAGTGTGCATATTCGTCGCTGGTTCTGCAGCATCTTCAGTAGTGTTTCCTCTCAGAGCTGAATACAACAGTGCAACTGCACACTTCTAAGTACCCGGTGTCAAACATGCGCGGTACTGTAGGTTCAGTGCGAGGAACAACAAGCTATTGCTGCCTGAACCTGTGTCTAACAAGACTTTGTATTTTTCTCACTAATCATGATTACTGCCACAATCTTCCCCTCCAGCCCACCTCTTTCTACCCCCTCACACATCAATGACAACCTCCTTTCATCTGCCGGCGTGCAGCCCCACATCCACGATGTATTTACAAGGCCTGAAATGAACAGAGCAATTATTATCAGTCATGTTAATTCTGCAGATAATGATCAAAAGCCCGAGTCCTGCTCTTCTTTCTTTCTCCTCTCTCCCTCTCTGTCTGCTCTGGGGAGCTAACAGCGGTGACAAACCTCCCCTTTTATTATTTCATGGCCTGTTTAAAGATTTAGTGAGGCCCACAAACCACTACTTTTAATGACCAATTAACAGGAGCAAAGCTCTCTTCGGAGCACTGCGGCCTCGTTCAGGATTTGCTAGAGTAAACAGTGGTGCGGCACCGGTTGTGGTGGTGGTGGTGGTAGAGGGGGCGTATGTCTCGTTACCGGCTCACTGTTCAAACTTGCACACATACAAACAGCCACGCATGTACACAAACCACACACACACACGCGCAAACCTTCTGCTCCACTGCTTATTAAAACCTGGAGGAGCAGCAGTGCTTACCAAAACCTTGAGAGAGAGCGAGTCAGTCAGCAAGAGTCAGAGTGAAGAGTCCCGCTCCCACTGGGTATGTGTTTTTTTTTCTTTTCGTCCCCCCTTTTTTTTTTAAGGCTTGAAATCTAAAATGATAAAGCTTGCTGCAAAGTCAGCCTGGCTAAATCTGATACGAGAGCCGGTGAAATGGTGTTGAAGAGAGAGTAAATGAGTAGAGCCTGGATCATTAGCATTGCTCAATAATGTAGCTGGGGGGTAGGACAGCACCACTCAAGGCCACAGGCTTTCTGAGCGGCTAATTTGGACCCGTCTTGTTTATGGGTATAGCAAGCCGGCCTCTCAAGATGACTGTCAAGCTGAGGCTCGCTCCCCAAACTAAACAAACACAAATGAATACACACTCCTTGATGAAATCCACAACATGCATGAGTGATCAAGCCTATACCAAAACACATCCATAGATGGTTCGCCGCTGTAACTTCTCAGCAGTTTGGGTTTGAAGCACAAATACTGCTACTTGGACCTAATCTGTGATGATGCTACAGTTGGTTTTGCTTTGGAATTTTTGCTTTTTATGACATATTTTAGATTTAATATAAATGTGATAGTAAACTGAATGCCTGTGTGTTAGCCAAAAGAAGCAATTTAAATATGTATTTTTTCTTTTTTCTGACATTTTATAGACCAAATGTTGAATTGATAAATAGAGAAAATAATCTGCAGATTAATCAGTACTGAAAGTAATTGTTAGTTGTTGGTTATTTGAGGTCCTGCATCATCAAAATAAATGTAATCTTGCACCTTATTTAGATGTTAACAAAGTAATCAGATCTATGTCATCTTTCATCATGTTTTCTTCAATGTTATTCATGTTTGATGTATTTTTACATTATAGCTATATATATATATATATATTTTTTCTTTATAAGTGTTTTATTACATTTTGTCTTCTTTATTATCTTTGTTATGTCTTCATGAAGCAATACCAGTCTAATATTGCACCTAAGTCACATATAAATAAAGTTTGATTTGTTTTTTTAATGTAAACACCAATTCAGAGATACAGTATTAGACTGAAGCACCTTTCATTTTGCATTAGGCTGCTCTTGTGTTTGCTTCGTTCAAAATAAGTGATGGACCTAATAATGCTTTGCAACATAGTCCCTATATCCCCTTACCTTTTCCCAATTACAGACCAATGTTGTATTGTGTACTTATGCAAACCTGTATTTACATTCACTTCACAGTCTCTCCATCAGCACATTGTAGTGTACAGAACACACACTGAGACAGGGTATTGTCTAGCAGAAGAGGTGTAGGGGAGGATCAGACAACCTGGTTAATAAGACAGTGTGTTGATTGTATTTGTTTTCCATTTGTCTCTCATCGTTTGCATTGAAGACGCTCAGCGGTAATTAAGCCACTAAGTGAAACTGAAACAGGCGAGTCATGGGGCGAGCGCCACAGCAGCATTATGAGATGAGAACAACAGACGCAGAATGACAAGAGCTTGGTAGAACAATGCAGAGAAATGGAAATCCCCCCATCAGGAATATCCTATTGTAACAGAAAGACAAAACTAGAATAGACAAAAAGAAAAGAAGGAAATAATACAACAATGTCGGATTGGTGCCAAAGTGTTTAGCATAACATAATGAAAGCATGACATTTGTTGGTGCATATGTGTATGAATATTATAGAACGTATAAAAGCCAGACAGGTTTAAACCTGCGTGGGAGGTTTGTAGGTGAAAGAGAGATGAGGAAGAGAAGAAGGCTCACAACGGCTGCATATAATCTAACTATGTAGTAATGTTCATAATATGATAAAGATGGCTGGATGACTATCAGGTGGTGTGTTGTGTCGATGAAAGACACACTGCTGTTTCTGTTTGTGCGTCTAAAGCAACAACCTCTGCCAAAGTTGTGTCCATCAGCCTCTTGAATTTGAATTGAAACTGAACTTTATTGTTCACGAAGGTAGCTTTGAAATACAGAATGCACATAAACCTAAATATAACACACAAAACATATACTGTACACCCAACCATTATTTCATGTGCTGGACATTTTAGGATTCATTGTTTTGTTTATGAAAAGTCAAATTATAAGTGAAAATGCCTATTACATATCCTGAGAGACTTCAAATTGCTAGTTTTCAAATCATTAAATTTTCAATGATATAAGACAGAAAGGCAGCAAATCCTAGCATTTGAGAAGCTTCTATTAACACAAATGTGGTGTTTTTACTTAATAAACAACTCATGAATGACTAATTTCCTGTTTTTCAATGAATCGAAACAAATGGCATTGTAGTTTCAGCAGTAATATTTACCAAAACCACATACAATCCCATAAAATACATTATACATAAAAACCTACATAACATAATGAACATGGTTTCAATTTCCAACCTAGCATCCCTCTCTCCCTCCCTCAACTCACCTCTCTCTGGAGGTCCAAGAGAAGGACGAAGACCCTCTTCTGGCCTCTGTTGAATTCCCCTCTTTGCTCTACCTTCCTTCCCCTTTTCTCCCTCTTACCCAATGAACCCCAGCAACAAATCAATGGCCAGGGATAAACACAAATCCCCCATAGAGGTGACTTATAGAAAACAATTTGAACCTGCGCACCTCGCTTAGGCGGCCCTGCCCAGCCTTTTTACTGTATGGTTCTAACCTCAAACCTCCTCTGTCTGGCAGTCAATTGAAATTAGATTCCCAGGTAGATGGGAGGGGAGTTGGGGGGGATTGGGTTGGAGTGTCAGGAGCGCCGTTCCTACGCTGGAGGAATACTTGGTTGTGTAAACACAGCCGACGAATGTTAACATTAACAAATGCTGCAGCCTTTGAGAGGAAACAGAGGTGTTGTAAGTGAGCGTTGTAAAGGAGCTCACTGCATTTTGATGACACTGACAGGCAATGTTTTATTATCAAAGACAGAGGATATTGATACTGTGATTCACTGCAAGATGTTTTGATAAATTACTGGATAATTAATGAACATGTATATGTATGTAGAGGAGGTGTGTGCATGCTTGTGTGCTGAGGGAGTTCAATGTCATTATTGATCTTATTCTGTTTAATTCATCGTCTATTTCAAATGAGCAAAAGAACTCCACCATACATATTATTTCACCTCAAACACATCGCGACCTTATGGAACCTAATGACCTACAAAATCAAATATGACATGCAGGATCTAATGAGAGCAAGTCTGAGGAAGATGCAGAGATGAGGCCTCAGCTTCCTCAGGGGGAGACCTGGGCCCAGGGCTCACACTGGGGAACTCTGGGAGGCGGTGGGGGAGTCAGAGGAGCTCGGGTGAAGAGGCTGTGAGGGAGGAGGAGGAGGTTGGTGAGACCAGGGCCTTGTGCTGAGTGGGCCCTCGGAGGGCTCCATCCCCTATTTGCAGATCTAGTGAGGAGGGGGCGCTTTTGCATTACCTCCTTCTTTATTCTGCTCAGGCCCCCCCTCTGCTCTCTCTCTCCCAGTCTCTGTCTCTGTCTCTCTCCCTCTCTGGTCATGCTAATTGCTCCCAAGGTCAGAGCGTCGGCTGTGCTCCCCTGAACGCCCCCCACCCCAGCCCTGGCTTTGAATGGCATGTTTTGATCAGGCCTAATTTGATTGGTCGATGCTGTCTGGGGTGGATAGGGACAGCGCTTTACAGCCCACTGCTTTTGATGTGTGTGGATGTGTGCATGTGTGTGCGTGTCAGGGTGATGCATGTCAGGTTATGAAGTGTCTGTGGATGAGTGCATGAGAGTGTTACACGTCAGCAGGGAAGTGTTTTTTGAGGGGTGTCAGAGTGTGTAAAGGGGAGTGTGTGTAAAGGGTGGTTTATGTCACGGGCTAGGGTGATTTTGTGTACTTGAGTGTCAAGGAGAGTTTAATGTGTTTTGATACAGCATATGGCAAGTGTGTTGGGAAATATGGTCCGACGTGGATTGAAATGCTGCTGGTCAAATAGAAGCCCTCATATTGCCAATATCTGACAAAACTCCATAAGTGCATTGGCATGAAAATAGTTCCACAATATTAATATTATTGTGGGAAATATATTAAAAATCTCCAGTTCTCTCGATGTAGCTTGTGTGGTGGGTGAATGGTCGACTCGTCATCCTATAAAACCAATAAATTAACTGATGTATTGTTTTTTGATCAATCAATGTATCACTCAATCTTTCCCTCCTTTGTAGTAATTTTTTCTCCATGAACTGCTATTATTTGTTATTACATATATATTGATTTTATTTGACTTTTTCTTGATATGCCTATGGCTCCAGTATAAAGATGTTGTATGATGTTTGCCATGTTTGCTTTATAAATATGTAGATTTTGCTGATTAAGAGATTACAATAGTTTGGAAATTATGGTATTCATAAATTTCACTACAAACCACTGTCACTGATGCACTTCCCAGTGGTTTAAAACGAAAAACATATTTGAACTTTCCAAACGTCTTGCAGGTAAAAAAAAAAAAAGGGAAATATTTTGGCTTTAACTCATTTCACCCCTGTTCAAATCCTGCCAGCAGCATCTGTATGAGTGGGACTAAAGTATCTCCCTCTCTGGAGTTCAGAAACAGCAACATCCCCTCTGTGGGTCTCCCTATCTCAGCTACAGTCAGATCCCCAGTGAGTGCTAGTGCGCGAGGTACAGTAGGAAGTCCTAGGCAGGCAAACAGGCCATGTGTGTCTGCTGTCTGACAGCAGCGCTGATCCGGCCCCTGTGAGTGAGATTGATAGGGCCTCTGATCAGGGACGCCGCGCTCCCTCCATCGCCGGCGAGATGGATCACATCACACTGCCGTCTCCTCCGCTTCCAGGATAAATGAACTGAGGGGGAATCTATCACTCCCCAAGAAGGAGAGGGAGAGAGAGACAGAGGGAGGGACAGAATACCTTACAGAGATACTGATGAGGATACAGAAGTCGGGAGGGAAGGAAAAGGTAAAAAGTAAGAAAGGCAATCGGAAAAAAGACAGGGAGGGATGGATAAAGAAGGAGTGAATAGGACACAGGGAGAAAGAGGCTAGTGGAAGAGGAAGAGAAAAGGAGGTATGATGGAGACAGCTGTGGAGGCCTGCTGCTAGGTCAACCCCCTCCCTTGCCCCAGTCCCCCTCACAGGTTAGGTGTTAGGGTGTGGGCTTTTTTGTGTTCGGCTGTCAGCCAGCTATTTGTCACAGTGAGCGATCTGATGCTCCGCTGAATCAATCACGCAGAAGCGCCGTGGGTTGTGTGTACTGTATACATGTGTCTGTGTGTGTCTGAACATGAAACTGTGTTTGTGCGTATACATACATGAATATATGTGCATGGAGGTGCGAAGCCAAGATGAAGAAGAAGCACGTTCCTCTCAACAGGAACACACACTGAACACACACCTCATCTTCCTCACACTGGGCAGGGCCTGTGTTTTGTGTGGGACAGGTCTCATCTCTCCAAACTCTTTTTAAATCACACTTTCCAATGGTCATGATTGTTACTTGGCCCCTAGACTCCCTCTCCCTCGCTCATTTGGCCTGGCATAAATTAGACTTTGTCATGGCTGATTGGGAATAGGCACCTTATTGCATTAGGCCATGGCTTATTAAGCTAATGCTCTTAAGACAAGCCTTGCTTAACTGGGTGACAGCTTCTCAATTAGGTCGTCTGTGAAATATGCCCAAGATAATTGCCCCCAAACACGAGCTCATGAATTGGATTCGAACTTCTTCCCTTTGACTTGTATGTTCACAGGTGTCATGGAGCTCAAAGTGATTGTGTGTGCGTACCTATGATTGCTGAGGCATCCAGACCCTCCCTTTGATGTTATTTGTGTGTGCGTACTGAGTGTGTTTGTGCATGTGTGTACAGCTAACTGACACGTTGCGCTTTTGCCGGATGCAGCACTCATGAGATCCCCCCTCTTCTCCTCTCCTAGAGGAATGACAGCTTCAAAAACCTTTCCCCAATGATTATAATTGACTGATTGGTGAGTCCTTAACTTCCTCTGCCTCCTTCAATAATCCCAACATGGCTCTCAAGTGGCTCTAGGCTGTCTTTATGAGTGCCTGCTTGCGTACTTTATGATTGCCTGATGTGAAAATGGCAACGGTGGTACGAGGGGGTAATTTGTCGGAACCCAACAAAGAAATGTTGTAACAATTAATCACGGGGTGAACACCGAAGAACGTGGTAATTATGTTCATTAAGTGGTGAGCACGGGGGCAATTATCTGGCATCAGCTTGGGTTGTCACAGGCGTGTCAGGCTGAAATTTTGTAATAACTCACCATTTTTAAAGGGTTATCCCCTCTCATCTAATATGTTCTGATGGCTAAGGTTTAGTATGTTAGTAGCAGTATGGCCACAATAGGGTCACATGGTTGATATGCTGCTTTAAGTGCTGCCCTGTGTCCTTGAGTTTCTACAAAGTCCAATAAGCAGCCTACTGTGTGTGAGTACTCATAAATACACTCTGAAAATGCAAATGAATATCATTTGCTTCTCCTACATCTCCATAAGAGACCATGTTACTATAGAAATCTACCAAAGGTGGCTATTTACTTTCCAAGGTAACCTGGTCATACCATATAGTATGTATTTATGTTTTGGCCATTTTATCATATTGATGATCAGTCGATTAACAATCAGGCAGACTCATTGTGAGGAAGTAGTATATGCCATTTTGTGGATGCTTTTATTTACAGCGCTTACTGGGAATGCATGCATAACATGTAAGCACAGGTAGACTGTGGAGGCAAATTCTTAACCACTAAAGGTGGGGTATGTTTGAAATGTTTGAACTAGTTCATACAAAGTGTCATCTGACCACATGAAAAGACTTTAGTGTTTATAGTTCTGAATAGTCACACATGAAGGCTGAGAAACGAGCCTGCTGTCATAAGTCAGGTTTCCAAGCAATTGTAGAGCAAATGTAACTGAATTTCCAGAAAATCTGCTAAATAAAATGCATCTTATTGGGCGTTTCCATCCATTACTCTTATGTGAATGTTAGGTGTTTGGCACATTGAGATAAACAGGTGTCGCTAATTCTCCAGTCCATTAAGTGCCATTAATGTATTTCAGAAGAAGAGGGTGCAATGAGATGACTTAATTAAAAGAGCACCAGTCAAACCAAATGGTGGAAAACCACGAAGAAAAAGTGGTGGAAATATGGCATTTATGTTTGTATTAATGAGATACTTTACAGTCTCCTCATAGCTCAACGCAGACCTGATGTTGTCTGCATTATATTTTGTCTGTTCAGTGGAAGAAGTCACATGTTTGATGAAAGTTGTGACTTTGTTGTGAGTTTGTTTCCATTGCTGTTTGTCAAATTTCTCTTTTTATAGTTGTATCAGTCTTTTTCATCTCAGCCAAACATAAAACTTTTGTTGCAACATTTAGCGATATTTCTTGTAACATTTATTTTAATTTTTAATTTCCGGTATTTCCACTCATTTTTTATGTGCGAATTGAAAACGTGCCTAAAAGCCAGTGGGTGGAAACACATTTATAGGAAGGTGTGAGACGTGATGATCATACAAATGGGATTAACGGAGCGCTCATTCGGACAGTCTCTTCTCAAAGGCATTCCTGGTGTAGGTGATGAAAGTGGTTGTGTGAAGAATTAAGAAAATTCTGATGTCTGAAAAATGAGGAGGAGAAGGATTTCAGATGCTGTTTGATGATCTGACAAGTGCTCAATTTGAACTGTACTGACACCTTTAGTGTCATACTATACACATTATTGAATGAAGGCAACACTATGGTCCTGAGATGAGTCTTCTTGTAGACAGAGAACCATATGACTCATTTTTATTCCTCCCCAACACATAGAAGATGACTGACCACCACACCTGGAGGAAAAAAACACCTGTCTACACCTGTATGAAACTCCTACCAATGCTTGTCTGATGCATATCTACTTCCTGTCGGACTTACAGTGAAAGAGACTTGCAAGCCCCAGTGAATCCTTAAACAAAAGGCTGAAACTTAAATCCTTACTCACAAATCCCAGCCTTGTAGATACAAAACCTGGAAATACCATCGGGCTAATTAAGCTGATTGGCTCTGTCTGTCCTGAAAGAGGGCCAGCCTGCCAATCAAATGCGGATGTTTCTGCTGTAACAAACTGTGGCAACGGCTTTTCTTTCCCACTTGAAGCCGCTGGAAGAATCAACCTGACAGTGGAGCGTGTGATTGGACAGAACTGTGCAGGCTGTAGATGTCAATCAATCAGTGAAGAGTTGAGTATTTCTTACCCTTTTCACAACGCCGTACACCTCTGAAGCTGCCAGGCGTGAAAATAATAGATACTTAGGATAAAGACTCCCAGTATAATTATACAAACCTGCAGAAGACACCCAGTCCTCCACTTTGTGAACACATAGTGCACTCACTTCTCTCCTGACACACTCTCTCCTCTATCTCTGGTTGAAAAAACATCTCCAGGTATCTATGCTCTCGAGGAGGGCAAGGCAACAGAAAGACAAATAGCGTGGGCTTTTTATCACCAAAGCCCTCCTGGAAACAGACAATAGCCACACAGGTCTTATTTTAGTCACTGCCTTTTGTGGCTGCCAGCCTTCTCAAGCTCCCTCTCTCCCTTTTCCCTTTTATTTTCTTGTGTTTTTCCTTGGGCACAGTTCTCTCTCCCTCTCTTCCTCTTTCTTCCCTTCTCTTTCAATTGCAAGCCTATTTGGAGCATGTTTGTTTTCACGCTTTCTCCTCTCGTTCTCAATCTCTCCCTCCCTCTCATTTTCTCTTGCCTTCCCCTCCTCCCTCTTTTCCCTCACAGTGTGTGTGTGTGTGCGCTGTACATCCATCGATGGATGTGAGGCGTGTATAACCTCAGGTAAGCTCAGTGAAGCAGCCTGACTAGCCAGAGTGTCTGTGGGAGGCTCTGGCTCATCTCTGCCTGCATCCCTGTAGCCTTAATCTGTGACAGACCATTTCATAATCACAGCCAAGGGGGCTTCGCTCTCTGTCTCTTCTCCTCCTCCTCCTCCTCCCCCTCCTCCTCTTCTTCTTCTTCTTCTTCTTCTTCTTCTTCTTCTTCTACTTCCCCTTCTTCTTCTTCCTGTGCTCCTCATCTCCCTCTCTCTCTCCCTTTCCCTCTCTTCATTCTTCTCTTTTTTTCTCTCCCAAAGTGCAATAATTCACAGGCATGCACCCTCCCACAGGCGGATTAGCAGGCGGCGTGCTCGTCCTACATAATCGCAGCACAATGGAGCCCATACGTGCTGCCACCACAGCCACCCCATAGGGCACAATGCATCTGCGCCGTCCCCCCACACCAAATGACACTGGAAAAAAATGGACCCCATCTAGCATCCACCACCTGCAGTACAGACAGCAAGGGCACAGTCTTTCTTCAGTGGCCCACTGTGGACTGAATAGGAATCGGATGCATCAGTGCTAACCTGCAGCGGAAAACTGACAGTGAAATTCCCTCATTCTCCAGATACATTTAGAAACCCTCTTTGTGTTTGTCTTGAGCTGGCCAAAAAGTCTGTCTTCTAAAGGGAGTCTTGTAATTGGTTTTTGAATTTCTTCATTTAGACTATGCAGATCAGTTTGTGTTTATGTGTGTGGATGAGACAAAGCGAATCCTTCCTCCAAAAAGCTGAAGTTCTTCAAGTGATAAAAAAAGATAAATTGTGGCATCCTTTCTTTGATCTTGATGTCACATATGAAAATTCTGTCAACGCTTTTGCTGCACAGTGCCCGCCTCTAAATTGTTCTGTGAGCCCAGTCGATTACAGTGTGCGACATTAACATATTGTAAAAAAGGAACAAGCATCTTATGATTCATTTTCATTGTCAGAATAATAGCTGAGCCGATTAGCAGCATTGTTGCCATTGGAGAAGCAAAACATCATTACGCTCCTCAATCTGTTTGAGTAATTAAACCATTTGGGAGCATCATCTCATATGTTTGCTGATTCAGTCGGAAGAAGGAAAAAAGCTGCTGTTGAGCGCTGCAGCTATATGTAATGTTACATTTATGTATTAGCTTTAAAGGGCTTAAGTGTGAAGCTGTGCACAACTGCTCTGGTAACGGAATGTCAAATAGGATCCATCGCTCCATTCCAATGAATTTCATATAATACTATAATGAAAGGCGAGGATTTATACCGTATTAGTATCAAGCTCCATCAGATTTAAAGCCATAAATCCATTCTATATCCTCCAAGTTTTTTCTCTAACATTTTCTGGGCGCTTAATTTAATTTTCTCTGAAAGTGCCAGGCGACCGCTGTTCTTTGGTGTCAGGTGAATGAAATAATTTGCACATACTTTGCGCCTAAACTGTGGAAATCCAGGAGGCAATTGCGTGCTTTGCTATATCACACAAACACACCAAATCTCCTTTTTCCTGTTACGCTGTTGTTGAAAACGCACTATTAGGCTCACTTTCAAAGCATGCAGTTGGAATACCTGTGACTATCCTATTTGATTTATCCAGCTTTACCTAAACCAGATCTACTATGCTGCTTCTATAAAACCCACGCTCCATCTTTCCATTCACTTCTTTTCTATATTGTGTAACAGCAATGGATGACATACATTAACGTCTCCCTCGGCAGGATCCAATCAAACTGCTACAGGTTTCCCGGAGACTCGGCCTGTATGTAAAACACAGACACATTCAGCCTGGTATAGCTTCCTTTCCTCCTCTTATCCTTTTCTATTTTGCAACCTCAGCACAAGCCCACACTGCGGTAATCCCTCACAAGTGAGGACAAAATGAGTGACACAGGGTGGGTCGCAGCTGGAACACACACGGCCGTGCATAAGATATCTCCGTGATTCTGCCCCTACCTGGGCTTACGGACAGACCCAGAATGTATTAGTGATTTGGCAAGCCTTTTGGCCTGGCATGCTGGAGTCTTGCATGGTGTGGGCCTTTTCACACATGCAGGTTTAAACACACAGGAGGACTTAAAAGCATCACTGCAAGATGATGCTCGCTATATGTAATCCACAGGCATGTTCACCCCTTTCCGCTTTGCAACTCCAAAGAGGCTTGTTAATCCTCGCCTGTGTTGAGGTAGATGCTAAAATGCACAGCCAGACGAGCACGCACAGACGAGCACGCACAGACACACACTTGTGTATGTATGCAAACATGTAGGTTTACACAAACATATTCACCTTTAAGCAGACATTCATTGTTCATTGCATGGGTTTTTGATATGAAATGCAACACATGCACAAGGTGGTTCCTGTGATCAGTTTTTGTTCTGCTTCTTTATAAAAAATGTCCCATGTCCCACACACAGGGCTGGAGGTACACTGTATGTATGTTTGAATAAATAAAGGTAAAGGGTAGGAGGTCAAAAATGGCTGCATGAATGAGGGGCTATACTTGCATTTGTCCTCACTAGAGAGGAAAAGGTAAGGTGAGACATGCTAACTGTATTAAGAACATGAAGGAAAAGAAAGAAAGAGAGTTAGCCCTGTAGGTTGGTGGGGCTAAACATTGGTAATGTTATGCTGTTGTTGTCTCACTTTTGGTTTTGCTCTATCTCCCTCTTTCCCTCTCTCTACCTCTGTCTCTCTCTCTCTCCCTCCCTCTCTCCATGTCAGTCCGCTGATTTATGGCTCTGTTTAAGCGAAGGCCACACGTCTCTCGCGACGCTGCTATTTGTTTCAACCCCGCTTCATTTTTCCCCTCTTCCCCCTCTGAAGGCAACCAGGAACCAACAAAAATTAACCCTTGGCTCTTATGCGCACAGCAAAGTGTGTTTTGTGGCTCTTCCCAGGTTGTACCTGCTTCGGGGGAACTTGACAGGGCTTCACATTGACTCCACTGTTGTTCTGACAAAGCACCTAGCAGGCCCAGCTCTCTGCTGTTGTTGTTAGAAGCACGTTGGAGATGTAGAAAAATGACATGCCACAAGGATGCCATTAATAATGCTCACAGGCAAGGTTGGAAAAATGGCCGACGTCACAAGGCCCTTTTATCAGCCTAATTTCATAAGAGGATTTCATGTCTGAGCAGGGAAAAGTGGCTATTTTTCCTCTTCTTTTATATTGTAAACAGCCATTACTTGGAGAGGTATACAGGCCTGCTCTGGCAGTAAGTGGATATGAATTTCAAACCAAACCATCCTTTTATATCAGCCCCTCTCACAAACGCTTTGACATAATCGTGACATCAGACAGCCTTACTTTTTTCACTGCACTTGGGTTCCAACTGAGCCATAATTCATTGCATTTCCTTGATGAGACTTTTTTTCTCTTCCTATTGGTGACACTGAAAATTAGTTCTTATAGATTTTCCCGGCAAACTAAAGCAATTGTTTGACTAAATCAAAGAGGCAGCTGGAGCCACAATTACATATTGTGAGTGTGATTGTGTTGCCATTGATTCTAAATGTCTAAAGCACTGAGAGGGATGCGTCTGACTTGGCTTTGTGTATCGTGGCTGGGTTTTCTGCTGCCATGCAGTATTGTACTATATTTGCACTTCTTCTTCTTCCCTTTTCTCTGTCTGTGCCTTTGTGGCATGCTGGCATGGAGGAGGCTGTTGTTTACCCTGGTAAGCTGCCCATTGTCTCTGGTGGGAATTCCCTTTGGGAGAGAGCGCCACGGGAACAGGGCTCGGCACAGTGCGAGAAGCTAACCGCAGAGCTGCTAGCGCAGCATTGGCGGGGCTTCCGTGCATCCACTGGGATCTGATGCTAGGGGTAAGATGGCCATCCCCTGGGATTGGAAGAGATGGTGAGATAGAGATAACAAAAGGGAAAAATGGAAAGACCAGCGACAAAAGGGAAAAAGGAGGACAGACAATGGATGAAAGTAAAGGAAAAACACAGAGGAATGTGAATTTTAAGGTAAAATATCCCTCAGAAGTAGTACTACAAGTATGAAAAACAAATGGAAAAACTGAGGAAATAACCCAGCAGTTACATGAGTGTTGTATAAAAAGAATAAATAAAAATAGATACATCTGAAGAAGTGAACTAAGTTCACTTCATTCACCCTGCATTGTTAACCTACTACCATTTAATATAGGAGAGAAATAAGAGCGAGAGACATACATCAGAAATGGAAGAGAAGTCAAACCCTTGTCTAAAATATTCTACTCTGTCTCCCAAACCCATCATGTCTAAAACAAACTTCCTGTGGTATGACCTAATCCTCCTGCACCTCTGAGCTGAGGCCTGGTACGCCTGGGGCTGGAGTAGAAGGCGTGCCCCAGCTCAGGTGTGTTGGTAGTGGACGCGGGGCACTGACAGGATGGGTTAGTCTCGTGGCTCGATGTGACTTGACAGCAGTGAGGCTTGCAGGGCCTAGTAGGCAGGCTGGGTGCTAAGGGCCTTAAAATGAGCCTAAAGCACACAGGACTCAAAGGGGGAAAAAGTGCTCTGAACAGCACTGAGTCACATCTCAAGTCGAGCAGGATGAACTATTGGTCAATCAGCGTCACTCCCTATTGCTCTGCTGTTTCATAATGATAACAACAGACAGCTTAGTAGAATATGTGTACTGAAAATTCAATAAACATTTAATGTTTCCAAATTGATGTTTTCAAAAAAAATAATGTTGTCAAAGTGAAATTGTCTACTTATTATAGTGGAAAACATACACCAGTGGCAATCATAAAATCATATTACCATAAACCCGTTTAACTATTTCCATTTTTTCAGCTAAATGAGAATCACTCTTGGTTTTTGAAGATGCACGCTTAATGGCTTTGCTTAGTTTGGGAGCAGTCCTACTTTGGAAGAGGTTGAAATGCCATTGGTTAAGATAATGGAAGAGAGGGATGTAAAGTTCAGTGGAAGAGAGCCTAATGCCTTCTTAAGGTGAGCCATTTCAGCACGCAACCGCATTTGTATACGTCTGCGTATTTACCCGCGAAGGGAGGGAGGTGACCTTTCCATGTGGAGATGGTGTCTGCATGGAAACGCCGCTTGCTGCATCCTAATGGCCACCCAGGGCCACCTCGCCTCCACGGCCGTCCTGATATTTGCCTAAACGCGTGGGTGAAAGTTTTTTTTTTTTTTTTTCTTACACACCCCAGAAATATTTACAGAGAAATTGTGGTCAGCAGAAATGAGGTGAGAGCAGCAAGAAGGTGGGGTGAGGGTCATAAGGTGTACTGTGTGGTATTAGACATAGTGGGAGCTCTTGTTGGCCACGGTTAATAGCATGTTAATTGGCAGTGTGGTAGATTAGTGCAGAGTTTTAGCAAATCCAAATGAATGTATGCTACACTATAAAGTTTGAGCTTGTGCGTCAAATAACAAAAAGGAAGTTTACAAACTGACAAACAGATTCGACAGAGTAAAACTGACACAGTATCATTAGCAATGCTGCTCTGAGTGAGGGTTAAGGCTGAGGTCTCCCAGTCAACATGGCTTCCTGCCTCCTGCTGCTCTGCGGATCATTAGGAAAATGAACGATTGGAGGGCTGTGTGTGTGTGTGTGTGTGTGTGTGTGTGTGTGTGTGTGTGTGTGTGTGTGTGTGTGTGTGTGTGTGAGATTTCTGTGCCACTGGGCTGTGGGCAGCCTGATTACTCTGCTCTGTCTCCTACTTACCTGCCGGCCCACTGACTTACCTTCAGCATACTAACTCCCTCCAGTTCCCTCCTCCACCAGTCTTACAGACACACACACAACCCACACACACACACACACATAAGGAAAGGAATCACAAATGCATTAATTTGTCTAGATTCATCTCTGCAAAACTTCTGAATGTATCACATCTTGACAGACGATTCTAGGCCAGTAAATCTATTCCTCGGGGTATCTGTGTACCTTTGGAAAAAAAAATCCCTTTAGCTTGCAAAACCCCTCGCTACCACCCGTTTTCCTCCTCTGTTTTATGTGTGTATACCCAATTGTATACTCGAAGGCAAATGGCACACATACATTTTAAAAGCACATCAACGACTGGGGCAAAACCCCCGAAAGGTGGGAGAAATTACAGGATCAACGATTGATGTCAGGGGAACAAATCTGAGCAAGGGGCTGGAGATTTTTCACTTCTGCTAGGGCGTTTGTGTGCGCTGTCCCCATTAACAAGCAGAGGAAATAATGTTGGTGGGTGGACACAGTGTGTGAGTGTGTGTGTATCTGTGTGTGTCTTGCTAAGCCTACGTCACACTGCTCGTGCAGAGCCTTACAAAACAAGGGATGGAGGTAATGTTGTGCATTTACTAAACATTCAGGCTCTAACTTTTTTTATTCACGAGTAATATAAAAAGTAAAAACATTTTTTTAGGAAAAAATATAAATACATATTGTGTGCATATAAATGTGTTTTTACAAATATAGAATAGTAGGAATTTATTAACAAAATCACAGGTACTGTATTTTTAAAGAAAAAAAAGAAGAAATGAATTTACTAGTTTACTAAAATTACAAATTCATAAATTAAAGAATTACAGAAATATATATGTATGTATCCTGTAATTTAAACCCCAGTGGATTACAAATCTACCTCCTCGTTCTCTGATTACCCTAATGTTCTTCTAAAAAGTACAAAGGAATGGAGTTGTCTTCTTTTTATAAATTCCCACTGTTCTTTATTTTGCAACACAAATAAATTCACACTTTGCTGTTCACACATTAATTATGCAGTTAGAGAAAAAGCTGCAATGGTGGAAAGGAAGGAAGGTGAAAATGAGGAATTCAGTTTGTTGTGCTCCCTTGTTGAATATTCATATAAAATCAATTTTTGATGCTTTCGGGCGTTGTTTGTTCCAGGGCGGTGGAGTCACTTCCTATTTGTGAAGCTGTTAGGTACTAGGAAATGGGTGAATCTGTTTTGGTAAGAGGAGAAAGGTGTCTGTGCTCCAAGGTAGACATATGTGGGGTGTCTGTGGCAGACTGTGGAAGATATTTAAAGTGTGGCTGATCACCAGCCCCACTCCTACCCAAATCACACCTAAATTTCATTTGATTAAATTTGTTTAATATGTCATTCAGTGCCAGCGCCTTGGCGATGTTGATTTACTCCGACAGTCAATGCAGTGCATGTCTGACGACCACTTTTGTGGCTCTTTCTAGTTACCCGTCATAATTTTTCTTGCAGCTCTGCACAGTTTGTTTCACCTCTCCAAGATGTTTGAGAGCACTTAAAGATAATTATTGCCAAATGATGCTCTAATGAGGGGAACAACTGTCGTTAAGTCTTTGCGTGAGAGCTGGGCCTGCTTGCTGTGACGCCACCTTTTTAGGCTTCATTTTGTTTGCCCGTTTGACAGTGTCAGACTTTCTATAGATGTTGCCTCAATCTGACGCATGCCATAATAATTGGCTGGGCGCAGGAGATGCAAATTGCTGAGGATTTATTAAAATGCACCTTAAAGGGGTTAGAAATGTCTGTTCGCAAGTCAAATTACCATTTCGCCTCTCTTTGAGTCTTGCTTTTTTTTGTCAACCTCTCTTAAACTTCCTGCGCTCTTGAAGAGGTCAGGCGCAGCCCTTCATTTGTGGAGGAGGATTTTCGTCTCCTGTGGAAAATTGCAAGGCATTTAGAGCTATCGGAGAGGGTCAGGGACCTTTCCTTTAATTTCCCTTTATCTTCTCTACCATGCTGCACGACCCCAAGCACATCACAGTGCTGATGTCTGGCCTGTCTTGGTGCATGCTGTTTATTTGTGTACCTGTTTTTCCTTCTCAATCAAACGGGATGGAATTTTCTCGCCAGAACTTGGCCCATGCCTCAAAGATATTTGGATCATTTTTCATGCCTCTCTAAGCTGTATGACCATAACATGTTGTTGTTGTTAAATTCAAATCACAAGTAAAAGTATTAACTTTAGATCTTTGGAATTATTTTTGAGATTTGACGATGAGATTAATGTCGCATATATTTGCTGAAAAAGCCTTCCTGCAGGTAAAGCTTTTGTGTTACAGCCTGAACATCCCCGAGAATATTAATGATGTCGGTCGATTGTTTCCATTCAACAAGCCGCTTCTGATGCTGTTATTGTTTCTCTTTGGTGTCTTTTAAAGCCACGGCTGCTTTGGCAATACAGATTGTGTCGCTGGTCAGCCATGAGTGACAGTTGTTTCTCATCAGGGACAAAACGACACAACGATGAACACAGAAGGATGGGAATGTACTCCTATAAGCTCTCCAAGAAGACGTTAGCACAAACATTTCCCCAGTAATCCGTAACCGAGACTCGCAAGCAGGGGACTGGAACTAATGAAGACAACTATTCAATTATGAGCTCAATTAATGCAAGTGCCTGGAAGCATGGATCACAGATGAGGCATGCAGCTAGCCTTAGATGTTGTGGACCCCAACTGGAGGCGAACAACACACTGAGACATTGAATTTCTCCCACAATCCCGTTGCTTAGCACTCATGGCTGTCTCCACTTTAAAATGGCTTTATGGGCTCATGAGAGGAACATGAGAGTGTGCCTCAAATCTATGCCCTCGTCCACTGTGTAGCATCATAAGGACCTTTGTCTAGATGTGGGCCCTCAATCTCTTCTTAAGTATTACTCTGTTATTGCTATTCTCTCCTGAGGTTCATCTCTAGCCGCACTATATTTGACCAAGCACAACAAAAAGTCCAATTTAGCCTGATTTCCCTTATTCCAGCTTTGATTCTTGCTTTGGCTCATATCGATTTCATACAAATTATGTTCTGTTTCTTCTCTGTCTTGTTTTTGGATAAATCCATGTTGTTTACAGTGTGCGATGACCCGCGGGGCGTCAAGATTATTCTTAACCCTCTTCCTTGCTGCGGTTTTGTGGTGTATCGATAGGTAGCCATGTTTGCTTATAATTAAGTCCCTACCACACCACAGATGGGACTCAGTTCAGACCTCTTGGCCCAATTAAAACAAGGTTTCCTACTTCAGTACTACCTGCTTTGTCACATATATAAATGCATTATTTTGATAAAGAGGTTTACAGCAGTAAGGCATTTACACTGGTTGATACATGATGCTTGCATCCTCATGATGCAAAGCAACTGTGAATTACCACAGAATATTACATCCTAACATAAAGCACCTTGTTGCCCAAAGGGAAATCTTCCACACTGATTAAAGATTAAAGATGAAAAAAGAGAGGCTTTGCAAAAGAAAAAAACTCTAATTATTTCCCTAGAAATAAAATAAAATGGTAAAGGCCACTGGGGAGTTGTGTCTAATTATTTCATTTATCTGTAAAAGGCCTCGTGAGGATGTTTCCTTCCTTTATTTTAATTTTTCTTCTCTTTTCACACTTTTAGCGTTCTTCTCCTTATTGCATCATATTAGAGCTACATCTCATCTTTACAGTCCTTATTGAGGACAGTAATTGATGTGCATGCATTCACTGGATTAGGAGACATTGATGGTAATTAGTAAAGGTGACTGTGAGAAATTCAAACTAGTCCGCAGTCCTCTGTGACTCATTAGCTGCAGCTATGCTCTATAGACCTTTGCTAAAACCACTGGCATGAAAAAGGGCCATCCCTCTCCTTGATCACACATTAAATACATTAAATAATTTGCACTCCAGTGTTTTGTTATACATTAGTTGTCATGTATTTTTCTGACAGTAATGGGTAGCTGATCCATGAATAAGCACACCTGACCTAACTAAGTGTGATTGCTCAAAATGACTGCAGGCTTATTCTGTCCTATGCTCTTCTCCTATCTTCTATATGAGTAGATTTCACAGTATTGAGAGATTTCTCAATACTGTGTTTTTGTTTCCACTACAAATACCACAATATTCTACAGTGTATCTCGTATCTGTCTAGTATCCATAGTATTTACTGATAAAAATACCATTTCAATATACACTTTTCATCTTTAATATTTTTTATTTTATTAACATACAATTAAAGCTTAAGATTTATATGTGACAACCCAGAAGTGAATAAATACATAGATCACAACATAACCCAGTTTTATTACACCAAACTCTTTCTCAAAATGATTTGAAACAGTATTATCTGGACCACTGCTTCAGTGTATCTGGTGTTGTGCCAGACTTTGTAATAGGACACATATTTGAGCTCCAAATGTTGACTATAAAACTCACTGCTGTTGTGTTTTCCAGGTTTTGGTTTGGCAATGTGTTGTGAGGCCTGAGCTTTTAGCTTACATTTTCAACCATGAAAAAGGGAATGGTCATCCAGTGCAATAAGTTCTACAATTTCTACCATCCAGAAGGAGTTTTTTTTATACTTCCTCATTGCTTCAAACAAAACAAAACAAAAAACCCACTTTTCTTCTTCCCCTTTATTGTTTGTAAAACAAAAAAAAGAAAAAGTTCCCTTGCATGACGCTTCTGCAAGTGTGTTATCGAGTCTTTGGTGTTAAAGCCAGCCAACACTGATTGTGCCCCATAACACACTCATTTTGCACTCTTGGCATTCTGTTTTGCTTTTTTCCCTCCTTTAGCTGAAAATAACATAGCTGACATAATGTCAGCAGGCAGCTGCTGTGGCTATTGTTGTTAACACATGACATGTTGCCACTTCTCATTGTTGTTGCTTGCACAAAGTGTGCTTTTTAGAAGTATTTAGATGATGTTTAACTGGATATTTTTCAAAAATGTATATCTTGTTTTGACTTGTATTTTTTCTGATAACTGATCCAGTGTTTTTTGCCAGTAGTGGACCGATACAGATGCTGACTATGGGATCAGCACAGCCCTAACTATGACCAAGAATGGTGCTGCACTGCTCAGGGCATGTGTGTGTGTGTGTGTGTGTGTGTGTGTGTGTGTGTGTGTGTTAGGAGCACCCAAAACAAAGTTTCCCTAGTGAGGTGACAGAGGCAGCTAAGCCAGTAAACAACGATGACAGTAATCATATGTGTTTGTGGTGCTATGCTTCATCACCTGTCCACCACCAAGGCTTGTTAAAGGACAAATGACTCTTAATAAAGCATATTCTATCCCCTCATCTCTCTCTCTCTCTCTCTCCTCTCTGTCCCTCCTGTCAGTGTTTCTGTGCTCCCCGCAGCCCTGCCCCCACCTGAGGAGGCCAGGTTGCCAGGCCATGGGGCGGTGGGATTGGCCGGCTCCACACTGAGATTGATTACCCCTCTAATCTTAGGATTGCCAGTGTGTCTCCAGGGCGAAAACTCCGGCATGAATCCCCCTCTGCCCCAACTCCCACCCTTCCTCTGTCTCCGTACCTCCTCTCTCCCTCTTCCTCCATCCCCTTCATCCCTCTGTCCCTGTGCTGCCAGAGGCACTGAGGGACGACACTAAGTCACAGCTCCAGACAGGGCCACTCGCTCGCAGTGCCTGCCTTGTTCGCCATATGTCACGGCAAATGGGGCTCCCGTGGACTCTGCCATGGACTCACAGGGAAAAAAATGACATGGGAAGGTGGATAGGGGATAAGGGTTGTAGGCTGCATGAGTTGAGCAGTAGAGTCGAGCTGAAAAAGCCAGTTCAGCTTCGATTCAAAGATCTTTAAAAATCACAGTGCTTTTGTGTGAGTTGTGCAGATGTAAGAAAAACATAAACTAGATATATAAAAGGATCCATTGCTTTTGTATGTTCTTGGGTGTTGATATGCTTTCTTTGCTGCCTTTCTTGCTGTGTTCACACGTTATTCGTTGAAGGGTGCAGGTGATGACATGACACCCTTCCAGTGTGCATTATCGCGGCATCAAGGACACAAGATGCATGACAACTTGTAAAGGTGACAATTGTGGTTGGTGATGGTACGACCTGTCATCCAGATGCTGGTGAAATGAGCTCTCTTGGTGGCACTCCAGCTCTCACTAGATGTAGAGAGACTTCCACCATGGCTGGGTGGTGACATTAACTTTCAGAATGTCACTTTGGCATTCGTCTGCTTTCGTACAGCTTGATAGGGCAAGAGTGGGAATAGTAGAAACCCACTGACAGAACAATTAGCACTGTTGAGATTCTGCACTTAAGAGTAGAAGAACAAAGTGGAAATAATGAGGAATATCATAAGAATATATCAGAATCTACATTGAATGTGTTGTTCCTGTCTGAATAACGTCATTTAGTTTGAGCTCGTTTCAAGCTAGTTATTTTTTTAAGTGAGTTGCACAGATGAATGCCAGGGTGTATCTCACATTTTTCAGGCCTAGTGACTAAAATTACTCTTTTTTATTTGTTTTGTTCATGCCAACTGAAAATCCTTGGTCAGTATTGTTTCTGTAATTCAGTCAGACCTTGATTCCACAACACATATAAGATAAACAAAGGCAAACACAGACATAAACCCAGCGCCTGATGGCTTTGGTGGCGACCAGTCCTGTGATTCATGGCTGTAGTAAAAGTGGAAGGTGGGGGCTGGGTTATAGTATGCTTAAGATGAAGAGATGGGGTTGTTGTGATATGGTGTTTACATGCATCTGCATGTATTTACCCTCAAGGGTCAAATTCAGCATGCATAACCTTGCAGTGCTCTGTGTTTAATAAAATAGATTTGGGCTCAATCTCAAGAGTTCAATTATACTTTTACATCTTGAGTTCAATTTCAAATTTCATTCCAAATATGGTGATAATAATAGTGCATGCAGACAATAATAGGAACATTTTGTTAGTGTGTGTGTGATGTTTTACACTTTTACGCTCAGTTTTTCATGGCGAAACTTTTTGTTTATTAATCCACCTGCACCAAAGCTAGTCTTAACACAAAGGATGAGTAATGCTTAAAAGCTGACTTCATTTTGTACATATGAGTGCGTCCCCAAAAGCACATGGAGAGGGCCAGACAACCATCAGAAGGCTCTTTGAAGTGCTCAGGCCACCATGGATTGCCCACACACACGTACTCACAAACACACACTTGAGAAAGTCTTTGAGGGCACTGTTTTCTAATTCACCTCTGCACCTGTTTATACCTTCTCCCCATTCTTCCTTTTTTCCATGTCTGAGTGAGTCCGAGTCATAGAAAAAAAAAGGAAAGAAAAACAGCGTGGGTGAATCTGAGCAGAGAAACATCCTCTGGGTCTTTTTCCTTTTTTAAAAGAACTCCTCCAGATCTCATGTTTAATTTATGAAGGAGGGCTCAGGCGTGATACATCCTGGCATGACAGGCAGAGTCCATCTTTGTCTGGGAAACGTGGATCGGACCGGACCAGGGGTGATATGCCAGTCCCCATCAGGGCCCCGGGGTGCCGCAGACTGGTCAACAGCTGGGAGCGAAACCGACCCTTTCATTGGAACCAGAGCGTGGTTAATTAAACAAGTTCCCCTCGGTCAGAAAGCAGCTGGAGTCGGTTTACTCCATGTGCCAGTCAGTGCCAGGCTGGCTGGAAGGCACACTCCAGCACACAAAGGAAGAGGAGATGCGACAGTGTTCTTCAACGCAGGAATGTACAGAACACAAGGAACACATGAGAGGATGTTACTGTTTGGGAGTATTTAGATTTATAGATTCTGAGGACAGGAGTGGGATGTGCTTGCTTTGGCTCACCCACATCCTACTCTAAGCATCAATCCACAACCCACACCCTTAAACCCAACTCCACAGCTTTATGTGTAAGCACATGACGAGCAAATTTAATTTGTTTTAGGCTCTCCAGATCTGCATACTTACAGTACAGACAAACATACCGGCACACACACATACAGGCGCAAACACAAACAAACTCAAACGAGTGAAATCTTGTCAAGCTGAGCACCGAGTAAAGATTAGGCATCCTTGTCCGCCTTCACAGCCTAAGACGTCGTGGTCAAACCTGGGGCGATTTCAGCAAGACAGATAGAGTGGCAGTTGATAGTTGACGGAGAGGATGTGAGAGAAACAAGACGCATTCGGAGTGCTAAATCGGCGGTAGGGTTGCAAACTGGGGGAGGGCGAGAAAGAGCAAAAGAGGAAGGGGGGTTGTGGGGGGGTGGGCTGGGTACAAAATAGCCAATTTCATAGTACACATGTGGATTAAGTTCCCTCCTTTGAAAATGCTCCGGAATGCCCATGTACCAATTACGCCCCGGTGGTACAGGCGGGAGCTATGGGGCCATGTTTTTGGATGTTCTTGCGCCTGTGTGTGCTCGGGCTTGCCAGATTGTCTGCGGGCAGCGTTTGTGCCTGCTTTGATTCGGTGCCAGTGAGGCCTCGCAGGCTCTTGGCACCCTGACACCTCCCCATCAATACGCTGGCACCGTGTGGTAGGGGGTATCAAAAATGACCCAATTAGAGGATGGCAATGTGTTCTGACAGGCACTACCTGGTGGGGTGTGTTTAAAACTGCCATCTTTCTCTTTTTCTTTATTTCTTTCATTCTCTTTGCTGTACACTCTCTACTTCTCTCTCTTCTTGCTTCTCGCTGTCTTTTCCCCTGCGTTTTCGACTTCGCGTGCTACTCACAGGGGGTGACAATGGTAGAGATGTGACTGGGTCTGCCTGCCTTGACACCCTCTCTTTGTACGTTTCTTTCAGCTGTTTGCTATAAACATCCCAGCACTTTGCAAGTGTACAGATACGAGGGGATTGGTTTTGACTAAGAACACTGTGATTAGAGTGCTCAGTGACAGAAACATTATCCACAGAGTTGGCTTGTCAGTGTTCATTGCCATGACTGACAAGTCTCTGGATCTCCCATTCTCTCTTTCTATGTCTATGTTTTTCTCTGCTGCTCTCCATCCCCCCTCGATATTCTTGATCTGTCTGTCTTTTCCATGTGTAGCTGGAGTTCAGTTGGAGTCTCTGCCAGCGTGTGTCAGCGTGAAGCTGAGATTATACTTTCTGTTTTTGTGATGCACGGGGGTCCGCTAGGGTCCATGTGACATAAATTTTGTCATCACAGGCTGTTTGTGTAGGCTCTGTGTGGACATCTGCGTACCTACAGTTTATTGTGATAAAAAGTCTTCTGTTGAGTTTTAAAAATATTTAAAAATATTGAAAGTCATAATAGGCCTGTTATAGATTAGCCACCACCTCCCTATACACATACAATAATCATGATAGATTTAGACAGATTTATGGCATCTGTGTAGCTCTCTCTTAATAGAAACTGATTTATCTAGTTTTAAAACCATCATATTCCTACTTGATAATTATCTCTGTGCTGAAGCAAACATCCTGCATATACTGTATGCTAAGAGACGAGATATAAAGTTGGGAACTTGTTAGACATTCATTTCACTTCAGAAAAGACTGTATTGCTATTTATACATATTACGAGAGCAGCAGGGATGTTGGAGACTTAAATGTAAAGAAAATTTTACAGATGATTAACTGAAATTATTATCCAACATTTTCAGCATTTACAGGTTTTACATGGCAATCTTCTTTTGATTCATTTCCATCTTAAAAATGGTAAAACTGCCAAATTTGTCTCCTCATTTTTATTAGTTCTAGTAAAAATGTCTATTGAATTAGTTTTAGTTCCTTCTCATTGGATTTAATGCCTCACTTGCTCCATCTGAGAGGCGACTGTGAAGGTTTGGCATCTGATACCCTCTGGCATTATACTGGTCATGAGCTGAGCCCTCACAGGTCTCAACTGGCATGTTAGAGCAAGCTGCCAGCCTAGATGGGCAGTTGGCGCCAGGTCCACTACCAGCTGGTGAGTTTCTGTGCCATCTCAGTGCCATCAGGTTCCTCCTACGACTCCTCCTCCTCCTCCTATGTGTATTTAATGAGTGTCACTCTGCTACTTTGAGTAAGCGCAAATCACCCATAGAAACCTTGATTTAAAACCAATTGGTGCAGAGAGAAGCAAAAACAAAATCAGATGTTGGTGTTAGACCAGTTGTTTTTAAAGGAATATTTTTATACTGTATGTGGCACAGATATAGTGGGTAAGAGTTTACATCTTAAAATACGTTTACTCTCGCTGAAGTCATAGAAAAGGATTTATTACTGTATGTAGAGCCCTGGTCAATGTGAAACCTTGCTGCCAATGTATCTACTATACATCTTCTCCACTTATCCATTTTCCCTCTGAGCTATTAACCTTTTGTGTAATATACTTGCTCGTGTGCTGTGTAGTTCCTGTGCGTGTGTGCTTGTATGTCTGCTTCCTCTGCTGATTGATTGGATGTGCAGGTTAAATGATCAAAAAAGCTTTTACAATTATAGGACAACTCCTTCTCTTCAGGCACCTGTTAAGTTGTTTGTTGCCAGGAGAAACACTTCATCATGCTCCCGTAAATGATTTCCCTGCTCCTTCACCCCGAGCGTCCTGTTCCTCGTTTCATTTTATAGAAGGGATATTTTTGCAGGAGACCTCCCATTTTTTAGTGGAAAAAGCAGGGAAAGCTAAAAAGGATGTAGTGCTGTTTGAGGACAATATCTTATCTACGAGTAACGGTGCCTCTGCTAATTTGTACGACTTGCCATATCCTGCTGCGGCGCAACAGCTGAGTGCTTTCAGAGAAAGACTGATTTGACTTTGGCCATTATCTTTTGATAGATAAGAGGTCTGCAGGTGCTTTTCTCATCCCTCAGGGTGTGGTTTTGAAGATGGAGGACATGTTTTTACCCATTGACATTGATGCAATACATCCCAGAAGCAAGAGTACTAATGTCTGTGTGGAGTCCACTCAATCCTGGTGCCGAGTGTCCTCTCCTTGCCCCGGCCACAGCCTGCGGAGCCCTATAACCAAGGACTGTGCCCACCAACCAGGAGTCATTAAGGTCTGTGTTTAGACAGGGCTAGGGGTCATTGTGGTGGACCGTAATGTATAGTCTCAGGTTGGACTCACAAATCAGAGGCAGTCCACCTCAAACACCTTTTTTCTTCAAGGAAACAAAGAAGAGAAAGAAATGAGAAGTAAAAAGCAAAATGATTCTGTTGCAAAAGTCCAGAAAGTGATTTTGGGTACATTTCAGAACTCATTTAGCTGAGAATTATGTGTTGATTATTCAAAAATAACTTTAAATACAGGCAAAATGTTTTGGCAAAATTATCATATTCCTCCGATTGCAAGCATATAAAAGACTAAAACCGGTATTTATCTTGCATAAGCGTAGCGATTTCTGTAGATAAGTTCACAAGTATTGGGGGAAAAAAATCACACTTTGCAATTAATTAAAGTAAATCCTTTCAGTTTAGTTTTTTACCATATTTAAAAGCCTGAAACTTGACCATTAACCTCCAAATGGATGTGAAACACCACTAGTGTTCCTGTTCCCCTTTCTAAAAACAATGTGCCACAAAAAGGCCTGTAAAATGAAATGATGAGTTTTAAATGTCTTTTTTCAGGCAAACTCAATTAGCAACATGTTTTTTTTCTCCCCTTTTGCAAAGAGCCCTACATTAGCACCAAGGCTAGTTATTATTTCCAGCGCGGACATCTTTACAAATCATTTCTCTTTGCCTTTTCCACCGCTGCCTCCCATGTGCCACTATGTTCCAAAGTGGGCTCCAATTATGAAAGCATTAAAATTGCTGGTGAAGGATTTAGGTACATTACACCACTCAATGACATTCTACTCGCCATTATGTTATTAGCAGAGTGCTATGTGTAAAAAGGGCCTTTAATTGAGAAAGTGTTGCAGAAAATACATTTAAAACAGCCACTGTTACCCTCCCTCTCAGCCTCCTGCACTGGCAGCTGTGCTCACTGTGAAAAGCTTCTCATCGCGGCCAATTTGGCTAAAATCCCTCACTCATGACAGGTCTTTTAGGGCAGGACCTACACAAATGCAAGTATATGCACACACACTCAGGTACACATGTGCATAGATTTTTTTGTCTACTCAATCTCTTCATGGAAACTATAAAATGAAAAGTAAAGAGAGAATTAAGAGGGTAAGCACCACAGCCATTATGTGCATGTTAGGGTTACAACTAGCGATCATTTGACAGTAGAAAGTGTAAAATGCTCATGCTGTTTCCCAAAGCTGAAGGTTACGTCTTCAGATTGCTTATCTTGTCCGAATAGCAGTCGAAAAGCCAAAGGTATTCAATTTACTATCCTAGAAGATTAAACAAATATTCAGTTTGGAGAAGCTGAAACCAGTGAATTTATTTCTTAATTCCAGCTGGTCAAAGTTTATTTTCTTATGCAGGTGTCTTTGTTGTTTCAGAGTTGTTGCATTTTAGTGTTCATATTGATTTGTGAAGGTTTTAGAAATTCAAAAGTGAAAGAATTTTTTCAACCCACATAGGAGCAGATAATCTGTCACGAGGTCACAATATTAAAATCTCTATCATTTGAAAAACTGTTTTTTAATTGAAAGGAAGTGTGCTCTATGTGTCCCCACAGATTTCAACTGCGTGTTTCTTTTTTTTTTTTTTTCTTTTTTCAAAAAGTCCGTCTTCCTCTAATATGGCAGAGTAACAGATGGAGTTTGGGTTCTGTCCTGTGCTGCATCCACACACCCTATGTGTCATCTGTCATTACATTCAGGTCATTGTTTGGAGCTCAGTGGCAGCGTGACTGAGTTGGCCACAGCTTGACAACTGTCTCTGTTTCACACAGACAGGGAGAGAATATGCAGACACCCTCTACACTCACAGGGCAGAATCTGTGTGCCATTGTGTGGCCTAGTTCAGTTTCCCAAATTAGGGCTAAGATGTTGTCCAGAGATTTTGAATCAAATAGCACAGTATATTCCAGGTCATGCGCTTTACCAAGCAAAATGTGGAGACTATTATGTTGTGAAGAATCTGTTGATTTTGCTGTCATTTTTTTTCCTGCATGATATCTATGATGTTTACTCAGTTACCTTACAACCATACAAACAGAATTTCCTTCAGGACAAAAGATGGTATGGTGTCATGTTGTATTGCATTATAAACCAATTTTATTGCTAGTGGAGCATTTGTCTTTTCACTTACCTGGGACACAAAACCAAGATCAGTGCATGACATATAATCCCTACCAAAACAGAGTAAACTATGAAAGTGCACATATACATACGAGGCTTGTGCTGATTGGTGATTGGATCATCGACTATATTGACTATTGAAGTGATGATTCAGGATTGTTTTTTTCCACGCTGATATATTAACCGATTTTAACCATCAGAATTGAGATGTTCTTAAGATAATTTTGAGACTCTGTGCCCCACTGTGCATTTAGAGATGTTTCTGGTGAAGCGGCATGTCCACTGAGCCCCGTTAATCAGGACGAGTGAATTTTAAGTCCATAATTGCAAACCAGTTTGCCTTCTCTTTTCCATGGATCTGACACCACGCATCTCTGTTCTCCATATGCCTGCTCTCCAAAACTTGTAGTTAGCATTATGTAACACCCCTCCTACTCACCTTACAACATGCATACATAACAACATACTGGATCATCTTAGAGTGTTGTATTGTAATTATGACAAAGGTGCAAAGATAGACATGAAAGATAGTTACATGTTGTAACTCTAGTTCTGTGATCATTAGTGGAACAGCAGGATGACTCATTTGAGGGGTCTCTGCCTTTGATCATAGAACTAGAATTACAATATGTAATTACTGTTTTGTTTCATTGGCTTACAAGGCAGAGCCTTATCTCTCCACTTGTCATACCTGCAAAGCAGTGGGAGGAGAAAGCCCCGCACCATGTTTTGTGATACAAGCCAGTTGACTTGACTTGTCTAGTATCACTTGTGCAGATACATCCACCTCTAGAAATGGACTATTTTGGCATATCTGTATATAGAGCCACAGTGTACAGTGGGGGTTGTTCAGACATCTTCCCACTGCCAAACCTGATAGTACTCTACGAGGAGTGCTGGGTAGCCAGCTGGTAGACCACAGCTCGGCCTCTTCCTTTGCCTCTTTTGCACTTCAGTGCAGTGGCCAATAAACGCTGAGATGGCCTTCATGGCCCAGCTTCGAAATACTGCACGAGTTGTACAAACATTTTTATTGTGTGTCCACTATTAATAAAAAGATGGTTGACTGTAAATCTGAGATCTGCTCTTATATAAATTAAGAAAATTCTTAACATTTTTTTTCATAATAGTTCCTCTGAGTAATTGGTAGCTTACTTAGCAAAGCTCCAATGTAGGAGATGCTAAAGTGAGACACAGGCAAACACGCAATACCGCCTTAGAAGCAGGAGCAGTAGTTCTAATCCAGGGGTGCTGGAAAATCACTGTCATACATGCCATCACAGCAGAACGCCATTTGAGGAGGAGCTGGAATAAGGCCTGCTGTTTGTGATAAGCATGTTCTGAAAGTCTTGGACGTCGGCAGCAACATGCTTCGCACTGAGAAATGTAAAACCTGCAGATAGGGATCAACTCTTGTGACTGAGCCAGGACAGAAAGAGCAGAAACCTACACAGTCTGCTGACACAGAAGAAAAGTTTGGCAATGCAGCAGCACGAACCTCTGTAAAGTGTCTTTCCTGATGCAGTTTTGATTCCTGAGCACCTACATGCAAATTTTCCCTACGATGCTTACAGAGCAGTGCTATTATAATATAGTATAAATAGTAATTTTATAGTATACTTTGTCCATGACACCTTACCTACAATGCTATCCTTTCAACTCCAGGAGATCTAACAACCTTTTACATTTGGCCTCATGGGACAACTTGAACAGTGATGGTTGTTTCCACTTGTCATCATTTACACTAACGAACCAGGGGGTATCAATGACCTTGATAACCAAGACCAGTTGTCCAAGATTCAACTGTCCTTGGATTTGCCTAGAAAGTTTGAAGATTTAGGTTTTTACTAGAAGGCAGATTTTTTTTTAGTCTTTTGGGTTTCTACCTGGCAAATTTACAAAAGTTTACAAAAAAACAAAACGAAGAAAACTTCAGTAAAATGAGTCAAACCATTTAATTTCAAGCATACATTCAGAGACAGTTATATGAAGTTGTATTAATGTAATCTAGCAATAATTTGAATTACTAATTACAAGACCGATTGGCCGATTGTTCGCATGTTACAAGACCTTCATTCATCCATCTATCCATCTCTCATCCAGCCATCTGACCCTCTTGTAATTTGTCTGAGCTCCTGCACTGGTTGATGGGACAGGTTGTTATTAATACCTTTAGAGTTTCGACTTTTCAGATGCATCTCTGTGGCCTTGCTCTAGACCTGCAGGGTCATGGCTACCATATAGACTGCTGATTATATATGTATGCATAAATCTAACTATAAGCTGGTCTGACGGTGTGCGCAGTTGCTCACACATGTGTTCTATGTGTTTGTGCGTCATGTGAGAGGCATGGTGAAACTACTTGTGCAGGCTTGTAATGTGGTGTGTGTTTGTGTGATTAGTTGAAGTAGATGTATACATGTAGTCACATATGCACCTCTTTGGCTTTCTGATGTATAGAGTAGATGATCACTCCTCATCCTCCAAAGGTGCACACCTACATTTTATATCTCTCAAGTGGCAAGTACTCACCAGAGCCAAAAGCCTCATGTCACTCATGTACAGTGTGTTAATATATTAGTAACATTGCCTGGCTTAGCGGCACGCTTCAAACGCATGTTTTACATTCAGGTGAATAAAATAAATCCTTTGAAATCCATTCATTAATAAGAATTATTGACCAGGAGTATTGACTGAAGCTCAAAGGCCTGTATCTAATACAATCTGTTAACCTTGTGCCTGCGAGGAAGTGTGGAGTCAGACCTACTGGAGGAAGCAGAGGGCAAAAAAATAAAAACGTGCGAATATATGTTTTTTACATGTGTTGAGTAAATCAGAAATGTTCTGTTTTTATTTTAGAATCACTCTCAAATGGTGCAGTTTAACATAACCAAGCTAACGGAAAAGATTGTAAAGATGAAACTTGTGTAGCAGCTGCAGCCTTCTTCCCTTTATTATCATTATAATTATTCTTGATTCCTTGTACCCTTAGCCAGCTATAATTGTGACAAAACTGACTGTTCCCTCTCATAATTCTTCACACCTTCCCACACTCATGCTTCCACCAATGGCTACAACCACATTTTCTTTGTGTGTGTGTGTGGGGATGTGTGTGCCTTTCACTACTGGTTAGGGGGCTAACACCTCTTTCAGGTTAAGTCTTTTTTTTCCACCTCAAAAAAGAGAGCGAATAGCAGCATTTTGTGTTCCCTCCTCCCTCCTTCCTTTCCTTGCCCCACTCATCTGTCAATGAAAGACACAGTTTTGCCACAAGGCATTGTGTGTTTAGCGGTGGTGCCAGCAACTGCCATTTGGGTGCAGGGAGGCAAGGGGATCCACCCCCTTTGAACTGCTGCCAAGCCAGCCAGCTTGCACCTTCTTTAATAACTTCCCCCGAAGGCACTTCCTTCTTTTTCTCTCCCTCTCCCTCCTCTCTCTCTTCTTTTTTCCCCTTTCTCTCATTCACTCCCACCCTCCTGCCTTCTCTATTTTTTTTAAATGACTGCAGTTTTCACGGGTAAAGCTGTGATGCTGATAAGAAAGGTAAGGCTGCTTTTAACTGACGGCCTGACATCAAATCTCAGTGGAAAACACACGCAAATGAGTCGACGGTTAAGAGCATGTGTGGACGCACAGACAGCGGCTTATAGAGTGCGTTTTCTAGAGTAAGATTTTGTTGATTTTTGTAAAAAGTATTAAAATCTGCTTAACATGTCAATGTTCTTTTGTTAATACATAAAAGTCTTCAGTAAAAGTCCATTAAGGCGCACACATCTGAATGAAATTGTAGTAATTGTAGAATTTTTATTTCTCTTGCCTTATCAGGGTGGTACATACAGTACATGTGGTTCTTTCTGGCTTCTTTGTATAAAAAACCCCAAAACATTTATATATATATACTGCATATATCTTTTTGGCATAATACAATATTTTATTTAAGATATCTGGAAACCTTTGAGAAAAAATAATAATATTGAAGATAAGTTATAAGAGATAGGAGTGCTGATGAATGAAACACCTTCTTATTTGATTAATATGAATGTATGACACAATGCTAGGGGGACTGGAATCAAAGCTGTGGTTATCATGGTCATCATCCTTTCTACATAATTGCATTTCATTCATACAGTTGTCTTATGATAATACAGCCTCATCTAACTGTCAGGGCCAGACACACAGTAGTTTTCTAACAAGGTTAAATGTTCATTGCTTCTTCAACTTATACAACAATCGACAACCCAGTAATATAATACAAAAGTAAGACATTGACAGATACTGGGTTAGGGAGTGAAAAGCAGAAGTTGAAAGATTGCATCCTCAGTTTTGCGACTGTGATTCTTCTTCATTCCTCTCAGCCTCTGTGGGCCTCTCAGGACAGGGTTAACTCACACCATAAAGGCACACTGTGAACTCCCAACCTGTCAGCTCCACTGTACAACACCATGGCCCCGGGACAGACAAGCTAGAGTGGAGAGGTAAAGAGAAAAAAGGCAGAGAGACCTGGCTAAAAGCACAGGAGGCAATAGGTGTCATATTAAGGGTGTGTAATACACTATGTCACCTCAATGGCGTATGGCCCATTAAGGCTATAACCTCATACACCGTGGCGTTTATTTTGTCACTAGGGATTATTTGGAACAAACAGGCTTGCTGGGGAGTGTGTGGTCGTTTGTGTACGCCTGTGTTGTGTTTGTGAGTGTTTCAAAATGTATTGTTTGTGTTCAGTGTGTGTGTGTGTGTGTGTAATATCTTCAGAATATTTGCCTCTTTAAATCCATGGCCACCTTATTTTTACGTGTGCCTCCAGCGTGTGTGTGTGTGCATATGGTGCATACTTTGAACGCTGTGTGAGTGGCGGTGTATTAAAGGATGGTGGGTTGGAGGGGGGGGCCTGAAAATGAGAATGTAAATACAGGCGTGAGCTCACCCAGCAAACCCCCCCTCGCCCAGCCCGCCAACACCATCACCTCCTCGTAGTCGTCCTCCTCCTTTTTCCTCCTGTGTGAGGGTGAGCCAGCTAGGGGGTGACCTTGCCCAGTGTAATTAAAGTGAAACACCTTGACTTGTCACCATTGCCTGAGACAGCTTAAATCTCCCTAATGTAAATGGAGGCTGCCGCTGACGTGCTGCTAGGCATGGCCGCGGAGAAGATACAAGCGCTGGTGATCCATCTCTGTACCAGTGCGTGCACACACACACACACACACACACACACACACACACACAAACACTTACACTTTCACTCCCTCTCTGTCTCCCTCTTTTGCTTTTTTCTCACTGTCTCTCTCTCTTTTTCTGACACACACACACACACACACTCTTACACTTTCACGTCCTCTCTGTCTCCCTCTTTTGCTTTTTTCTCACTGTTTCTCTCTCTTTTTCTGACACACACACACACACACACAAATGTACACAATCTTTCTTTCTCTCCTCCCTGTCTTTCATAAACACCCTCCTTCCTCACTCGTCACACCCATCCTTGGCATTCTGCAACCCCTCCTCATCTTGCTGTCCACTGCCTTTATTTATTTTACACCCCAGACAGCACAATGCTTACCTTTACAGCAGCAGCAATGCCTCATGGGAAAGCTCAGGTGTTGTGGCGAAAGGAGGCACAAACATGCAATGATTCAGAGTCAAATTATCACTCATTTTAACATAAACAAATCATTTTCCTGTTGTCAGCATTATGATTTATAAGAGGAAAATGTACAGTGCATTTAGAGGTGTATTGCCACTTATTGTTGTTAAGAAGTGCTTTTGTGACATTTTTCAGAGACTTCCCACACTGCTCTACAGCTTGTCTGTCTTTGTATTCTGGGGCAGCAGATCAGGTTGATTGATTGATCCTGTTTTCCCACTGAGGCCACACACATGCCTCATATCTGCTGCCAGTCTCTTTGGGAGTAGGGGTGGATGAGGGGTGCAGAGATGGCAATTAGCAGTGAAATTCTGTTGACTTTGCCCTTCAATTAAAGCTCTGTAATACAAAAGTCTTGTTGACCCTTCTGTCCTGCCCTCCATTAGAAGTCATGGCAACACATTGCTGAAAGACAGCCTACTAAATTCCAGGCTCATTTGCAGTTTGGGGAACTGGGGACTGCCTGAAACAACAGAAGCAAGACCAGGGGCTCCTGCCAAAAAATTGCCCTGTCTGAATGCCACAATGGCATGTGAAAGAATGCTATATGCCCTCTGTGCCAACTTTACCAGTTGCCGATGCCCTGTGCCAGACCCCCCCCCCTTTCTCTCCCGTGCCCTGCCCAGGCAGTGGGCACCATGACAGGAGCCAGACGCCCATCATGTGTCTGCACCAGGCAGCGTGCCCTCTTGCCCTGATCCCTGGGGCAGTGTGGGTACTGTCCCGTACTCTTCCAGGAAGATGCCAAGGATTGTGGGTGGTGCCAGGCAGCGGATGTGTCCCGCAGCACACATATACACACACTCTGATGGATGCCCAGTGGTTGCACAGTAGTGCCAACTCAACAGGGAATTATTCTGGCAGAGAGGCTGTTTCTCTGTTTTTCTTGCCCTCCAGTAATGCCTCTGTTGTGGGCATCCTCTCTCCTTTGGTAGATATTTAATCACCAGCTGGAGACCGGCACTGATTGAGGTAGATTCTTTAGCATCTGATTTCTTCACCTCTTCCAGATTATTTTTATATCATACAGACATAAAATTGTGAAGAAATATTTAAACATGATCTGTGAGGAGCTTTTGGAGCTGACAGACCAGATAATATTAGTTTATCCTTCAAAGTAAATCCATATTTTCCCCTCTTCCAACGACTTGAAGGCACAGACTGAAGACAGACCGTTTACTTGTCTGCGTACTGTAGCATTATAGACAAGTACAGGTTTAGACAGCAAGGCAACAGAGAGAGACAACAAACAAGCATGCTGCTATTGTGATGGACAGCCTCCACTGTGAGGTTCAGTATGTCAGTGTGTTCAGTGTGTGATGTAGCAACTGCTTCAGCCACAGGGGTCTGGAGGAAAAAAATGAGTGAGCAACGCGTGGGAGAGAGAAAAGAGAAAGAGAGAATGAGCAATGAGCTCAGGTGGGTCCGACATCTGCATTCACTTCCTGTCTTTTTCTGAAGGGAGGGAGGGAGGAGGGGGGAGAGGAGAAAAGGAGGGGTGAGGGAGGGGGTGGCTTGAAGAAAACAAGTGCGAGATGAAGGCCTTTCTGGAGGCTACAAAGGAGCTGTACATTGGAAAAAGGCTGGGAAGCCCTCAATGGGGCTGAAGAACACGCAGACAAAACTTGGGAAGGAAGAAGGCATGTCTTACAATGGCACCGGGCCCCATGCTTGGTTCAAAGAGCCAGTCAGAAATACAGAAAGAGGAAGAGAGCGAAAGACAGAATGGAAATGATGGACCTGCTGGGAAGTATAGTAGTCGTAGCGGTAGGGGGCGAGACTGGTATATATGCTGGGCAAAAGGCCACAGAGTTTTCTCAGCTATTCATTTGAAAACAAACTGTGCGGCGCAGGCAGGCGCAGTCAAACTGCATCTGGGTGTGGAGTGGATTTTGTTTTGGTCCTTGGTGCTCCATGTGTGGCCCTGTGCTAAAAGTCAGGCCGAAGAAGCGGAGAGAAGGAATAGTCGGGGGGGATGAGGGGGAAATAAGGAGGGAGGTGGGGAAATGAGCAAAAACAAATGAAGAGAGTCGGTGGGAAAGGAAGCGAGAGTGAACAGGGGATACACTATTGATGATGTCTGACCATTGCTGCAGTGATTCAAATGATCCGAACTGTAAAAGCAAATGATTTCAACATTATTTCTACAGCGCGGGATCTTTATCTTCTTTGTCGCCCACCAGACATTGTGTTTTTATGCACGCTTACGGCTACAGTTTCTCGTAATTTTTTCCAAAGTTGACTTTATTATTTTATAACAGATTTCATTTTGCTTCAATATCTATTGTGTGAATTTTATCAGAACAAGGAAGAGTCAAACAGTTGCACTGCTACGGCAGTTAGCCCAGGCGTTTCTTGTGGACACAGCACACAAAGAGAGAAACCGAGTGACAGTGAGCTGTTTGTATGTCCTTGGGATGCCAGTGTCATTGTCAAGGCTTATCACAATCTAGGGGCAAAGAATGAGCGGCGGGAGGGAGAAAAAGGGGAGAAAAAGGGGGGGTGGGCAAAAAATGCACATGGCTTTAATAAAACTTTATCAGGAGTTACCTTAGCTCTGTCTCCCTCCTCCACCCCCCTCCTCTGCTACCCTGTGACACCATGGCTCTAATATTCAAAGAACTCCGGGTGCGCGGCTGCGGGAATCACGTTTAACTTCACCAATTTCTTATTGCCTGTCAGTCTCTCTAATTTGATCCGGCGTTGGACAGTTACCGTTTTGGACAGCAGAGTCACGGCACATATTGGCAGGGAGACTTGGCAGCTAATAAAAGCCAGTCTGGTATTTACTCCCCTTTTCCTTTTATTTATAATATATCTCAATATTGTTATTATGAATATATATGCATTTAAGCCTCACCTATCTCTCTGGGTGGCCTCTCGGTTAATAATATGTTATTGATTTCCATACCGGACTGGCTATATATCTGTTTTAATTTCAAGGCCTTATCGCTCCCTCTGTGATTCACGAGAACCCTTCCTTTATTTCTTTTTCCTTTTTTTCCTACAGGCATTATTAAGTCTGTGTAGGAGTATAGGTAACATGTTTTTTTACAGTCTGACTGGTTACTTTGTATGAGGGAGGGATACTCGTTACAGGTCCCACATCTTCCCCAAATCAGCCTTCATCTTTTCTTTGACAGACTGGATCAAGGGCAGATCGGGTCAGGTAGTGTGCCTGGATTTAGATGCTGACAAATTAGAATAAAATAGAAAAGAATAGTTTTAAGAAAGATATTTTCACAGACACGGCCTGGTTCTTAATACAGTAAAAATACTGACCTTGGTGTAATTTGATGAAAGTCATTAATAGTTCATCCAGATTCTGGACTTGATTACCTTACCAGTTCATCTGTACAGAGGACAACAGGGACAAGCTGCCTCACAAGTGAAAGCTTCGGCCAAACCGATTGGATAGTCAGACCTCTGAGGGCACTGCCTCGCCCTCTATCCCCTTGGCCCATCTCCTACCACCAGAATGATAAAGGCATGGAGATGAAGGAGAGGAGGAAAGGAGCAGGAGGAGGAGGAAGAAGAGGGCTCGGCGAGAAGGAGGAATAAGCAGTGCATGTATATATGCGAAATATATGCGCCATCAGCAGAAAAGGATCTGAGTCAGCCGTTTGCCGGGCCTTGCCGCATGCTAAAACACATAGAGGCAAAGCCCATTAAAAATGAATGCCACACGATAATCACATTCACACTTAAAATTTAATGTTGGTACGCTGCGGCTGACAAAGAGAAGGCGGCATAGGTTGCCGTAATTATGACCGTGTCTCCTGTACTTCCTACTTTGAGGTGACGCCTTTGCATGGCCTCTGGAAGTGTTTTCTGATTCAAGGGGAACCAGGGGCAGGTCATGTAGTCTAATTGTTGCAATTAGCTTTAAAGACTACGTAGACCATACTGACATCTTTATAAGGGAGAGAAGTGTAGTGAAAGGTGTAAAATCTTTTCCTTTTTTTAGCATTAGTCTGTCCCGATCTGCCCATCCTTGAAGTTTTTCCTTATACCTGAATTGAGGGTTTAACAGCAGAGGGTGTTGGGTGCTGTCATAGTTTTAAAGTTGAGTTTGACTTTTATTTTGTTACTGCTTAGCCACATCATGCCAAGTAGTTTCCAGTTGTATTTTTTATATAAATTAATGATAAAATACATTTTTAGTATATTTGTAGTGCACTGGGATCTTGACTGTATTCTGCCCCAGTAACAATCTTCACTCTCATCATGTCCTTTTTACTTTTTGCTCTTCACTGTTCACAATAATTCCATCCTTAAACAAGTAAAGATTTTCTTATTTTAACAGTTAAGAAAGGACAGTACAAAAATGGAAAAACTCCATCACCCACACGCCTACCTAAAAGCTTACATGCAGCATTGAAGCCCCCTCCTCCTTGGTGAGAGTGCATGGGGCCTTGGGGGCCCTCATTTGGGGAGGCAGCAGAGACAATCAGTGGGTGGGTGGTTGCGGGAAGGATTGAGGGGAGGGGGGAGGACTCCACTCCAATTCTAGCTCAAGTGGGCTGAAGATGGCTGAGAAGTGCACTTCCCTTCAAAGAAGGCAAATTAATGTTCTTCTTGCCCAAACATAATATTGTCAGAGAGGTGCACAATAGGAACCTCTCACCAGTGTTTCCTTGTGTGTGAGTGTGTGCATTTACAGTATGTGCGTGTGGGTGTGTATGTGTTTGTAAATGTGTGGCCATGACGGCCCCACTTAACCCACCCTCCTTGGTCCATAAGAGAGTAGGAACCTCCTCCTGGTCCTCCTTCAAGGTCAGCCTGGAGTTTCTGAAAGACACTCTCCCAGTCAATTTTACCTCCTTATTCAGGCAAAGGATATCTCTTTTAACCTTTCCCCCTGCTTCTCCATCCTCCCGTCAATTACAAAAACCCTGGGCATCTTCTTTTGACAATGACAGGGGTCCTTGGAAAGAGAGAAAAAGACTGAAAAAAAGAATAGCAACACACCTTTGAATGAAAGAATAGAGACAGCAATGCAATCCAGGCTAACCAGAGGTTGACTGGTTGAGTGCAGCTTGTACTATTCATCCTCCCAAAATGCAGATTACTTTTTGCTCTGTTTTCTCATTGTGAAATGTTTAAATTTAAACTTCGGACACATGACCAGCTCGATGCAAATACTTTTCTTTTTATTTAATTTGATTTAGTTTTACACCAGATCATTCTTCTAATACCAATTTATTGAAATCATACATATGTAAAGGTGAAAATTATGCAAAAGTCCTCTATTTTGAGACAACTAGACCAATAAAATGAATAGACAAGTGTCAAACACAGACGAAGGCAGCGCTACCTATAAGAGTGAAGTTTTTTTCTTTATCTAGGTCACAATATGTGGAACAATTTCAACAGATGGGCTTCATCGTACTCCCCAGGCGAACAGAAGTTAGTTTCTCTCTTTCTTTCTCTTATTGTCGCCCCCTGTACCCCTCCTCTGCCTTAAAGGATTCCATCATCGGTGCTTTGTTGCAGGCAAATTCGAGTGCACGTCACACACATATACACGCATGCATACACACACAAACACACTGTATGGACTTTGAAGGAGCAACGACAAACACAAAATGTGGCCAAGTAGGTCAGAAATATTTTATTACTTGATGGTGAAATATTAAATCAACAATGATCAAATGAAATACAAGAGTTTGCTGCAATTAATTGTGCTGATATACAAATCATACTTTTTGCAGCTTTAACAGATTGTTTTAGTAGAGTGTTCATTCCGGTAAGGTAATTATAAAAATAATTTGAAGTCATTTTAGGCTTTTTTAAAACTGAAAGAAAGAGAGAAAGAAGGAAAGAAAGAAAGATCTGGAAACTTGGGATGCGACAAGCTGTACAATTTCATTTTTTAGTTTAAAGAAAAAAACTTTCAGGGATGGGTTTGGATTTTCACTCCTTCCTCTCTGTACAAAGTGAAAGAAAGGAGGGAATTAAAGAAGGATGGAAAGGAAAGAGGCAAATTGAAAGGAAATAATGCATGGAAGCTGATGAGGCAAAATAAGAGTGGGAAGAAAATGGTCACAATATCTCACACACACACACATACACATGCATGCGTGCACTGTCTCTCACACACGCAGAGCCCATGGACAGACCACTTCACAAAGTATTTGGGGAAAAAAAGGCACCCTGGGGAGATGTGGGATGCTTTTTGGAGGCCTTGTGGTCCAACAGTGGCACAGACAAGAGAGACGTAGCTTTGGAAAACACACACACACACACTCACAACAGAACCGTGGTGGTGGAATGCAGAAGACTGTGTGTGTGTGTGTGTTTGACTGTGTGTATGTGCGTGAGAGACATCAACACAGAAAGAGACAGTTGGAGGTGGAGTGTGTGAGTGTAGAGGGGGTCCCATATAATGGAGAGGCTCCACCTGTTTACACTTCTTTGCCCCCAACATTCTTGAGCGGGCCCCTTTAGAGGGCCCTCGTTCCCGACAGCCAGCTAACTGCTCTTGGGGAGCCCTCCGCAGGGACCACAAAAACAGCTGAAGCCTCGAAGGGCTTCCTGAAAGGGAGAGGGAGGAGTGAGGGGGAGGCGAGGGCATGACGAATAGGCAAGATAGAGCAAGAATAATAGCAATAAAACTAAATAGAGAAAGCAAGCAAACAGACAACTTAAAAGAGCGTATCACTAGTGAACCACTTCCAAACAAGCCTTTTTAATGAGGTCCGCTATTAATACAGAAAAGCAAAAGAGGGGAAAGCAAAAAGCAGGAGGGGCCGGCGGCAGACAAGGAAAAGAATGAACGAATGGGTGAATGTGTGCGAATGCCATGTGTGTACTGAATCACTTTATCTTTGTTTTTCTGCGACTGTACAATGACCTCTGTTTGGGCCTGGGATGAAGACAGTAGCAGGCTGAGGATGGGGATGGAGGAGGAGGTGGAGGCGGAAAGGGGGTGTTTGGGTAGTGGGAGGCTAACAGGCTAGACACCAGGTCTTTGTGTGCAAATTTCCCAGCAGCGCCTTACCAGTTAATTAAGGAGGTCAGTGAAAGAGGGAGAGAGAGAGGGATAGAGAGACAGAAAGGGAGAGAGAGAGGGATGCAGAAGGTGGGGGTCGGCCCTAACGAGCTGTCCGCAGCACATGAATGAGGGGTTTGTCCTAAACTAAGCAGCGAGAGGCCAAACAATGTCAGCAGCAATTAGCAACCAGTGGTGGGCAGCCAAGGGCCTGTTGACTGAGCAAGCAAAAGATGTGAGAGAAAGAAAAAAATAGGAACACGGAAATGCAGACACACATATACAGTTACATCCAGGAATAAAAAGGGATGGAGCTGAGCAGGAGGAGGCGTGCGGCAGTGGAGAGTAGTAGAATAGGCAGAGGCGGGTCATGTTGCCTTCACCTCTCCACACAGCGAGGCCTTGACCCTGCTGGCTGAGTGCTTTGAATCTACAATACTGGTGGAAGGTAACAAAGGCCATAGGTGTCGCAGTGTGATCTGTATGCCCGAGTTACACTTGATATGGTAGAAAGAAGAGAGGGTGTGAAGCCCAATTTCTCAGGAAAAAATACAAAAAAATAAGGGATGATTTCTCTTTGCATAGAGATCCTGTCTAATCCTGTCTTTGCTGAGTTATCATCATTATTTTTTTGTAAATTGCCTCGTTAGAAAGGCATTGAAATCTTTTCACAAGTCACTCCACTCAACTCTCCAGCAAGTCTGTTTTTGGCTCCTACCATTCTCCCCTCCTGTCTGTTACCATTCTTGGCACAATACGAAGACTTCAGCCTTTGTTTCATTCTAATCTTGGAGGTGAAGTGGCCCTCTTGTACCTCAGGCTCTAATCGTTGGCAGAGACAGTGTTCTCTAGTGGTGCTGGACTGCGATGAAAACCCGACATCCCCACAAAGAGAAAGAAAACTGCTGCGTTCGGGCTTTGTGTGCAAATATAAAAGCATACAAAAGCGGGAGCCTGAGATAGTGTCAGAGTTAGAATGTTTTCACTCTCCAGTTTTAGATATGGATTATATATTTTTTTTTAATATGGGGGTTATTTGTTGGCCACTTGTTGGGAAGGAGGGACTTGGTGGCTGTGAGAAAGTGGAGCCTGCAGACTGTGTACTGTGAAGAAAGTTGCTTGGGGTGTCGCGGAAAGGCGAAAGGTTCACCGGCTGCAGGAGAAGATGGTCACAGAAGGGCATGAGAAATGCGAGAGTTGGACTTTGTAATTGGCAAAGGGCTTTCTGAACGTGCTCTCAGGTTTTTAGAGCATGTACATGTATATTCTTATGAAATGGGTCTGAGTCAGTCGTTTTAACTTTTTACCATGTATTATGAATCAGAGTAGATGCATTATGAACGTCTCCATGCATTTACGCAGCTCATTTACACTAATTGCCCCATTCCCTCCCTCAGATATCGCTGTGTGTAGATAAAGCAATCTCCAATCCATCCTATCAACAGACAAATAAATCCATTCATATTCTGATTTGTGAAATCCAGCCTCCTGTGTACACTGAAGGGGGAGAACGATTCATTGGGATAAGTCCCTCCTGTCCTTCAGAGCAATCCATAATGCTGCTCATCCAGTAATCAGGGCATATAGGGGCTGGGTGATCAGTGACAAAAGCTAGGCAGGGAGACATCAACCTGCTGGAGGAGAGTTGGGGAGGAAGGGGTGGTGGTGGCAGGATGAGTGTGGTGGAGGTGGAGGAGGAGTAATCAGAATCCCATCCAGCCCCAGTCTCTCAGAAATTGCCATGCAGATTTAAAGCCTATAAAGGAGGATCCTTGGACTGCTCCTTCTCCCCACTGCTGCTCCAACACAGCGCAGACCTCCACTCCCCTCCTACCTTTCTCGCTCTGTCTCTCTGCGGTGCTCATTGGAGGCAGGAAGCCCCCAGATGCAGGGCCCAGGTTACCGTAACCTTGGTGGTGAGATCGGCTGCTCGCCTTCATGCGGCCGGCTATTCATCAAAATGGAGGGGTGGGGTGGGGGCGGTGGTGTGGGGGATGGCGGCAGAGGGGCAGAATATGCAGCAGGGGGAAATGAGCGTCCAAGACAGCTTCCCAAAAGGGTAACAAATCACCCTCCTTGCCCTAATCCACCATGGGGGGACTTGATGGACCAGTGGTCACAATATGTGGCTGTGGAGATGCATGGGTTTGACAAATCAAATATGTGGGCTCATCTGGGATTTTAAAAAAAAAGAATCAGCTGATAATACTCTCTCAGATGCTGCAACATTATGTACTGTAGTACTGTAAAGTGCAGCGTACTCTGACAAATAATTGGATGTATCTTTGTTTTGCAAAATGAATTCGGCCAATTCTGTACATAAATATTAGATTATAGACCTAGACACTGCTGTGATAAATGCAAATTGCCATGCAAGGCTGTACAGCCAGGCTCTTATCAGCAATATCCCACTGATCGATTGCTGTGGTTGCATTATCAATCATCCATCATCGCATTGATATCTCTACAATACCTATAATCTCACCTGATCAGAATCATTGATCAACACTGTAGCAGGATTGATCTCTCATGCCCGTTGGATTGGGTGACAGTGACACAGGAACACGTAAAACATTTGCAAATGAGCAGGCGTAGACCATTACATCCCTCGTACTAAAAATACAAGGAGCATATTTAAATACATGCCTGCAAAAATAGCAGCCAAGCTGTGTGGAATATATCTTTTCTAAATTTGAAGCAAAGGGAATCCCATTCCTGCTACAACGAAATATTTCATGTGGCATATTACAACGTAATTACCCCTGATCTTGCATTTGTGATGACGGGTTTCCTCCCCATTGGAGAATACTGAGCTAGTGGCTTGTATTCAGCAGGGAAAACAGGCAGCCACGGCGCAGTACCACTCAGAATCTCCTCTGCATAGGACCTTAATCATCCCGGCTCGGTGTACATGTGCATATAGGGAGATTTGTGTGTGAGCAGGTTTGAATGTGCGTGTGCGTGCAATAGGTGTTTTCCAATACGTGTGTATATTTGCGTGCATCTGCCTTAGTGTGTTGTTGTTGCTGTGTGCCTATGTGTGTATGAGAGAGAGAGAGACAGAGAGAGAGAGAGAGAGAGAGAACTCGTCCCTCCAATTCCCCCGTGAAGCCCTCTACACCAATTTCCAGCCATGGGCAATCACTCACTCAGCATACACATCTACATAGAGGCTGATGAGATCCTCCGTGGGCTTTACCATGTGACTGGAGCTCGTCATCTACTGTATGTGCCTCCCCTTTGCGCTCCTATTCCAATACTATAGTCACTGAGGGGGGAGAAGGGGGGTGGTGGTACGGATGATCTACATATACTTATGATACATAGGTAATCTCCGAGGGGCAAATCAATGATACTCCCTGCTATATTTCCCTTTGAATTCGAGAAGAATCCGTCATTTTTGCATGCCCATTATTGGTCGAGGTGATACGTCTTCCAGTTTTAGATGTCCTTGTGCCTGGATAGGGTGCTTTAATATATCGTGCTAACCAGTGACTGATATGGATGGATGTAGGATTGTAGACTTGGGTAGATAGATTAGCGCTTAAAAGAATGTCCACCCTCAAGCTGTGATGTTAACATGGGGCACTGTATGCTGAGAGTTCATTAGTGTAATTGCCAGAATATTACCCATTGGCATGGTCATAATGTATAGAATATTAATACTATAAATCTCCATTCCTCCTGCATTCAGAGGGGCAACAGTACAGCCAACATCATCACATATTAATGAAGGAATGAACTTTTTGAGGAGAGGCAATAAAATGATGGTGTCTCCTGTCACAAGTCTATTCTTCCTGTACACTGAGAACCATTTATATCTGTTCTTTTTGTGCATGTATATGTGCTGTAGCTGCCTTTGTCTCCAGGGAAAAATAGTGTTTTGACGGACTAAGAGAGGGAATTTCCTCAGAGTTGCACAACAGGGCACCCCACCCACCTCCTCTTTCTAACAACCAGCCCTCTCCCTCTGTCTCTCTTTGCTGATGTCAGCACATTGCCCACCACGGTTCTGGGACCACAATTGCTATTCAGAGAGTAAATAGACGTGTAGGTGGAGGGTCAATATGGGCTTTTGAAATGATCCCATTGGTTTTTAGAATAAACGATAGAATACTTTGTGCCATTGATGGGTTTCGTGTTAGGCGTTGTGGTGGCCATAGACAATATCATATTCAGTAATTAGCATCGCTCAGTGGGCTGTATTATGACGAGGCAACATTTTTATACTTGAACATCAGGACATTGAGTAGCACTTCAGAGGTCAGGCTTTTATATGCATTCACAGCCTCTGTTTGTTTTGTTCCAACTATTTCTTTGAAGACTTCAGCTCATTAACCTCTGAAGAATTTCAGAAATATACAATTCAGAGATATGTAAGGGACCAGCAAAAACTAATTTATCTAAGTTTAAGTGGATACACCTGTATTTATCTAAAGGCCAAATCACACTTTAAAAGGACACATACAGTCGTTCTTAAGGCATTTACAGTTAAGTAGGGATTAGAAAGGGGGGGCTGCAATATTATATTCTGTAAGCACCCATTTTTTCATTTATTGATCTGACCTTCTGCTACCCAGCTGCTGGAAATACCTCTGCATTTTCTGTCACACACTCCTACATTTAGCTCGCCAGGCTGTGGTACATGTGCTGTATTATCTTCAATTTATGTGGAAATCTAGAAAAACAGTATTTCAATACCACGATTACTGTTTAAAATATAATTTCAGTTTGCTTTCAACAGGGGGAGAAGTAGACAGACATCCTATATTTAAATACATTTACCCATACCGCAATGTAAAAATACTCCATTACAAATAAAAGTCCTACTTGAGTAAATGTATTAGCATTGTAAGCTGAATTTACTTAAAGTATTAAAAGTAAAAGTACTGTGACTGTGGCTGTGTGATGATTAATGGGAAAATTTTTGATTCATTTAAAAAAATTTCTTTGCTTTTTGTGAAACATTGGTTCATTTTTATTTCTTTTGGCCATTAAACTGTTATTTTAGTTATGAGAAGTTCAGGCATAATGTTCTTTATGGTGTAACTGTTAACCACATAGACATACAATAGACATAGACCTAAAATGTGACAAGGAGCCCCAACCAGCTTTTTTGTAAGAGGCTGTTAATCTTTAACAACAACACTAATCATCTTATATTTTTATGTAAAATTTAGTAAAGTAACTAGCAAATTAAGCTGTCAAATAAATGTAGCAAATTGAAAATGTAAATTTCCCTCTGAATTGTAGTGAACTAGAAGTATCAAGTGGCAGAAAATGAAGTTCAACCACTGGCTTTTAATCACCTTTATCTACTTAATTAAATATCTGTTACATTTCATTTCTGTTGCCTTTAATCTGTAGTGAATATCTTTCACGATGGTCCTCACCTATCCTCATCCTGTGTCAGTTTTGTGAGCAAATGTTAGGCGACCAGAATGGTTCTGAGTTTTTCCTCATAGCCGTTATGTCTCTAGTAACCTGTTAATCAATGCTGAGGAGCAGGTAGGCCATAATGGAGGATTTATCTCAGTTCTTCACACCACTTAGTGCCCAGTGGACACCTCATTTCTACCTCCACCTCTCTGTACTTTCTTACATTTTCTCTCAGCTCACCTCCCCCCGCCCCCTTAGCACCCGCCGTACCAAAGGCCGTGATGGAAACACCACTCCTGAGAGAGTTGTGGAGGCGGAGGAGAATGGGTTGGAAGGAGGGACAAAATAGGTTGAGAGGGTCGTTAGATAGTGAACAAGGGAAAGGGGTCAGAACAATGTTGCTGACATGGTCAGAACTGTTAGTGCACACGAGAGGTAATTTTAGTGTGTGCGTGTCTGACCTCACATAGATCATAATAGTAATTTTCAGCTGGGTCTTTGAAATTGAATAAGTTCACATACATGTTAAATACATAAGGTCCTTATTTATATTTCATAAAACGTCAGTTGCCACAGCGTCTTATGCTGGAGTGTCACTATACAATACACAGGCAGACTTTCTTCAGGAGCGCCATTATCCATGATGAATCACTGGGTTAATAGTCCATAAGGGTTAATACTGGTTAGTGAAGTCCTGGACTGTGTAATGTGTTGGTGACGTAAGGAAAAGCCACGAGAGATCCTTGTATTTACATAGTACAGGAGGATTTACATGCTTACACAGGAGAGCTGGTCATTTCCTGGCTGCAGTGCTGAGCGATAAATTTGAGAGAAGAGCAAGTTAGATCATTAGCAGAGAAGAGTTCCTTCTTAGGTTGTGTGTTTTGTTTACATCCTTACCTTACCGCTTGTCCAGTTCACACTTCTCATGTACAGGGCATGCTGTTGCTTGTATACATCCCTTGACTTTTCATGCAAATTTATGTTTAAGCATACTTGTTTGTGTGTACGATGGGGAACACAAACACATACACACAGACTTGGGGGTGGAGGGAGACCTAGAAGTGGGGGTGTGTGGGGGTATTGGTGGTGGTGGTGGTGGTGGTGCAAGGCGGTGACAGAAATTGAGGGGGACGGGGTGGCAGCTGCAGGCTGCTCGGTGCACTGTCAGAGCGGAATGATTAATGAATGGCGGCCCCAGCTGAGCCTAACCTTTGGAGAACCGCACAGGACATCTGCAGAACTGTCAGCGCTCTGACAAGGACAGAGCTGAACAACCAATTATTTCGCCATCACTAAGGTGGGCTGTCAGCTTAATCCTAGCCATTCACTTAGGCAAGGACAGGCAAATTTCTCCTTTACATACACACACATACATACACACACACACACACACACACAGAGCAGACCACGGTCCTGCATGGACACACACACACATAAACAAGAGAACAAACAGGCATGCATGGACAGGAACACATGCCCGTGTGGACATTTACACAAAGTGGACTGGTACACCCACACATATACACACACTCACATAGGTATTCACACACAGGCATGAGGTCCTGGACAAAATAGAGTTAACCCCTCCACTGCCGGTGGTGGCAACCCCATGCAGGTGACATATAGTAAGGAAAGCAGGGCGAGCAGGGGAGGTTTAATGATGACAAAACAGGGCTGGTGGATGCTGGCTGGGACTGCGAGCTGGACATGGGTGGGGCTGCATACTGGGGAAGACACTATGTCTGGTACGTGTCGAGAAGGAGGAGGGGTGAATGGAGGGAGGGAAGGTGGGAGCGAGAGAGGGATGGGTGGATGCCCTTATGTCTGCAGGATGTATTTACATAAGATTATTTAGAGAGCATGCTATTTGTTTAATTTGCAAAATATTTAAAATATTGAGGTCTGCTCTCTGCTCTCTGCTGACCACATGATTCCATGTAAAAGTTACAATCAACAAACAATTTTAAGTTTTAATCTTTTGTCTATAAATGTAACAGTGATTACAGCACATAAAAGATCATGTGTTTGTAGAGAAAGTCTGACATTCAATGGTCCACACATTCTGGAGTTTGTACTTTTTTATACCCTCCAGTGTGGAAATAAAGTATTGATTGACCTTATGAATTATACAAAATGGATCATGTTGCATTGAGGAAGATTAAAAAGGAGGATTTGAATAAAACATGATGATGATGATGGTGATCATGATGCCAAATCATGTCAAGAAAAAGTTGATGCAGTCTTAAGTACTTACGTACAGGAGAAAAACATTCAGTTCAATAAATGTTAGGTTAGTCTTTTAAAGGTAGAGATTTAAGTTTAAATTAAGATACAAAGGAGCAGTTTTTGAGAGATTTTAAGTGCTTTACATCCTGTACTATGAATCTTGTCCCCCCATCTTTCAGTCCCCCCCATCAGTTCAGTCAAAACAGGAACTAATCCTTTTAACATAATTAGAAGTAATGGGTATATGATCGCTGGACCTATTGATTAGCCAGAGGGACTTCAATAATAACAAAGGTTTATATGAGTGTAAATGTGTTTGCGTTTACATTCTTCATTTATCATCTGTGTGTGTGTGTGTGTGCAGAGCTTGGCCAGAGTTGGGCGCTGATGGGCGGCATTAGTGACTGATTGGGATTTGATTGAGGCGTTTCTGGGGCGATAAGGGATCGAGCGTAGCTGCGAAGTCTATTGACAGACTGCTGATGAAGCTGGAAGAGAGAGGAGGGGAGAAGTAAAGCTGAGGAAATTAATAAGGGGATAAAAATCAATTAACTTAAAAATTGTCCCTCATCAGTGGCTAACCACATGTATACGTGTGAGACTGTGTTGGATCTCCCGTTATATATCTGTGCCCGTGCTATAATGCATTCATCTGCATTAACCACTCACCAACGTTTTGGGTGGATTGACCTCCTGCTCGCAGACAATTAAAACATAAAATGCCAAGTCAAGTCACTTGAATCCTAAACGCTGCTTGGCTGGTGTATATTCATGAGAGAGCCACCTACTCTCTGTGAATGGTGAAGACTTTGAACAACTCATTTAACCAGGAGAATCCTAATCTTGCCATACGATTTGCAATTTAAACAATTATGTTGGGATCATCAACATGTTGACACCACATTGGCCACTGCTATTCATTGGAGAGATGCGTCAATGTGGCCGCCATGGTGAGGGGAGCCTGTGCTTCCTAATGCATGTATCTCTATCGTGAAATCTGTCCACGTTTAAAATGATCATAACCGTGGTTTGGTTTATTGAAAATGCCAGACATCTCTTTTTAATACAGGATACTTGGTTAAATTAAAAATGTGGGTTTTCATACAAGATAGTTTATCTTATGAAGAGAACAATAGTAATAGTTCTGTAATATAATATTGAAGATGAACTTACTCTACATAATTAGTTTCAAAATAATTTTTTCTTACTGCATTGGAAAATGGCTTGACATAATTTTGTTAAATGATTTAATACATTTCTGGCAGGCTTCACAATTCTATTTTTAATCCCATTTTTGTGAAATATTCCCATTTTGCTATTTTACATTTTAAGTCACACATTATGTACAAAAATACATATGTGTGCTTTATCACCAGGGTTGTGCAGACTTGCAATGTGACACTTACTCATTTTGATAAACCAGTCTTACAGTTTGTACAAGTGAAAATAAAAGCTACCTGACCTGAGCTTAGCTAAGTTAGTATCAGGACAGTAACTTTATGTTAGCTTAAAACAAGGATTGCTTATTGTGGTATATAACAGTAAAATATTAAAACAACAACTTCTCACCTGTGAAATGTAATTCCCTGTTGCTTGGTTTGGCATTTTCTCCTATTTTATTGGGTCAGAACACCTCTACAAGATGGCAGTGGCAGTGGCAGTGGCACATCTCAAAAAGCTGAACGTGGCATCTACTGTACAGTCAGATCCATAGAGAAATATTTAATCAACATTTAGGTAAATATGATTTTCAGATTGGAGTCTGTATCAGCAGATACCCAACATTAAAGGGCCGAAACAACTTGATGGGGACATCCCCAGTTAGAAGAATATGAGATGAAAGTGGATGGATTTACTGTGCAGTAATATAGAGATACAGCTGTGTTTACAGACAAGTGTGTGTGAAGTGAGGTCTCAATCCCTACGTAGTAATAAGAGCTTTATACTGGTGCACGCGCACACACACACACACACACACACTTACACACAGACTGTCAGAATGTAGTCATTAGAAGCCTAGTCCTACTAACAGGGCTGTCTACTGTCCCAGACAAACTGCAGGAGGAGGTGTCTGGCTGCTTGCTTTTAAACTGGGTTAGTGGACCAGAGAGGGAGAAAATGAATGAGAGAGAGAGGCAGAGAGAACATGAGAGAGAGAGAGAGAGAGAGAATCTGAAGTCTAAAACTGGGACGGGGTACATGAGAAGAATTTTCTTCATCAATTGGGTTGGTACTCCCTACTGTGTAACCCTTTGCATGAGTATGAGTGTGTGTGTTTTTGTGAATGCACTACTACGTGTGGCTAGATTCATGCTGCATGTTGCCTCCTGAAATATCTATTTATTATGGAAAAGTTTTGCAGATGTCATTTTGTAATGTTTTTATACTTTAACTCGGCTGACTTCCTATAATGAACTGGATATTGCTCACTTCAGTCTCCTGCCCTCGGTTGATTTAGGAGCCAAATGGCAGCCCATTAACATGTGAGAATGATTGTGCAGCCTTGGGGTTGTAGTGCGGCAACCCACAGAGAGGTTTTTCGCCGCACATCTCTGTGATTCTCAGTCTTTGCACTGTCGACGAGAGTTAAGCATCAAAGGCGAGAACTAACTATCCTCACCCTCAATCGCTGCCTCTGTCTCTTTTTGGCCTCTGGGTTCACACTGTAATTTGCTCTCTCTCTATCTCTCTCTCTTTGTCTTTCTCTCTCTTTGTCTCTGTCTCTCTCTCCATCTCTCCGAGGGCTCGGGAATGGGGAGAGCGGGGTGACGAGGTCAATGTGAATCTTCTCCTCGCCGAAGATGATTATGTCTTAACCTGCCGTTATTCAAAGGACCAGGCCCTGTGGCCATGAGCTGGCCTGCCAGCCACGTGTCAGCAATGAGGGGGCAACACGTCGGCACCGTCACTGAGGAGGAGAGAGAGAGAGAGAAGCTGTGCAGCCCAATGAGCTCCCAGGGTCAAATGTACAATGCCTTGCTATGTGTTTCATGTGACTCGCTACCCCATAGATCCTCGAGGTTGATGGATGCTTGTCGTTTCTCTAATGGGCTGGGTGTCCAATCTGAGACCCCCTAATTGATTATGGATGCTGGTGACATCACTGAGAGCAGACATTAGATTATAAAGTTTCACTGGAGGTTGACATAAGAATGAGCCAAAAGCTGCTGAGCATATTTGATGCACTGCAGGATTTCTAGGAAAGCGGTGATGCCAGTGGTCATGCCGGTGGTGTTAATTAAAATCCAGCTAATTAGCAGCAAGCGTTGGTTAATTGGTCAGTCTTGGCTAGTTGAGGTAATAGAACAACACCTCAGTTGTGCTCTGTCTCAGTGGACAGGGCTCAAGGCTTCTCAGAGAGAAAACTGTTGAGTCTTCCACCTTTATCTTTGTCCCTCCTGACTTTTCTTTAAGCCTCAGACTTCATATTCAGCAGCCCCGGGCTTGAGCTATCTGTCTCCCCCTTTTTCCAATTAATTCTTTTAGAGGTGTGACACACTATATACTTTAATACACTTGCTCAGATGGACTCAAACCGCATATGCACACATCCTGTAGATGCACTGACACACACACGCTCAGAAAACATGCTCATGCCTTTGCTTACACATTACAATGCTTAGCGTGGGTAACTAGGAAGTCAATGAGCACTTATCCGAAATCCACTGGCAACACTAACAAGCCAGTGCGAGGTGTGAACACAGCTGTTTGAGTCACAGCAAATCTAATACGCATTTCATCACTTCTTAAACAAGCCATCAGCAAGTCTAATGCTCGGGTATGGAGAGCGGCACTCTATGATACATGTGCCTTCAAAGCATTTTCTTAAACATCAGCACTTAGTGCATCCTCCCCACACCTCGGCATCATACATCTACTGTAAGCGGTGCTGCTGATAAGTCAAATTTATCATTTTTGCGATTCAGATTTATAAAACCAACAATGGCCTAATTGATAACACCAACAGCTGCCACGGTTTCTGTCGCTGGCACCTGATCTGGTGAAAATTATGTCTTAATCAGCGATTATCAAGCAGCATGTGCCAGAATTGTGAATGCCGCTTAATTTTTTTTTTACTTCTTCCTATTTTTTGGAACGGGAAAACACGCCAGAGCCGTCAGTGTCACTCACGATTGAACCAAGCGAGCCGTAGGGATTCACCCTGCGTGTCTGTCTCAGGGCTTAAGAGTTACTCTCTCATGACGCCTTACCATTTTAAACCTTATTTGGTTTGCAAAAGTGAAACTAAGCTCTTTCTGTGCCACTCTTTTTTTCAAGTTCAATTTTTGGATTGCATAGCTTGAGACGGAGATAAGGGGGGATATGGGGATAACTTTTGGGGACAGTGGACAGCGGATTTCAAGAGGGGGTCACTAGGGGAAGAGAGGAACGGAGGGAGAGGAGGAGAGCACATGGGAGGATAAGGGGAATGGAGGTGTGGAGCCCGGAAGGGGTTGGGAGTGGGTGGTGGGGGGCTGAGTTTGGGGCATAGAGACACTCCAGAGAGTTTACAGAGCTTCAAAGGGAAGTTTTCTGCTTTGATTGACAGGCCCCTAGAGTGAAGGGGACCTGGTGGCAGGCGGCATGCCCCTATCCCAGGATGCCCTGCAGTCTCCATGGCACCCACCCCACCCCACCATATTCATCAGAAAATGGGGTTGAGATGATGGGGGCCAAGATGCATGGAAGGACTGCCATAGATCACGGCTCCATTTTTTTCATGGTTTATTGCCCTTGGACCAAGAGTGTGAAGGACATGACGACTCCTTTGAATAGGAAAGAGGAAGGCTCGAAATCCAAATGAACATTTATGTGCAAAAGCATACAGTTCAATCAAATCTTTTTGTGGCTGCTATTAAAGGAGCACAATAAATCCTCTTGCTGTTTTGCATTAGCACTGCAATTCTTCTGCTAATCAGGACATCAAGTGCGTATGATAGCGTCACTGCTCCAAAAAAAACACAGTCATTTAAGTAAATTAAATTCAGCCCTCAGGACTTTTTTTTTTCAAGTTCAAATTCTGTCAAAGGCCAGAAATAACTGCTGTGCCAGTACTGTTTCCCATCAGTTCTCAGTCTAGTATCAGAAAAATTGCACTTGATTCTCACCATGTTGACTAATTTTTTTTCACTTTGTCCCTCACACATTGAGAAACCATCTTTTGGAAAACAGAGATTATCACTGGAGCTGCAATACAAATAGGACCATTAGTTGGAAATTTGCACCTGCAATTACATACCCAGAGATTTCATGATGGCTCGAGATGTACCTGTGGCAATGTGAGCACTTTACTCTTGACTGCAAAAATGTATTTCTGAGAGTGCATCATAACCAATGTACAGTCGATGTCTGTTTCGGGGCCAAGTTAAATGACAGCGTCGTTCCCGGGCATACACCCGGATTGATAGATGAGAGCAGGAGGGCTGTGTTTAAATGTGTCTCAGTAAACACTGTTAGGCCTGTGTAAACAGCAGTGCATTGATCAGCCCTCTATTCATGGTCAGCACGTCTCTGCCTGCACTGGATTAGTCAACATACCGACCCATCTGTTTGCTCCACTGTAAACCGAGGCCAATGTCAATGCCAAAGCCTAATTGGAAAACTACACACTGTTGGGGCTTGATTGAATGAAAACAAAGGACTTATACTTGTCTGGTAGAACTTTTTATTCCTAAACTCTCTTTAAAAATAAAGTAATGAAATTAATAAAAATTTAGATGCCTTATACATGGAATAGAGCGTACAGACTAATTGAAGCCTGTAACCCTACTGCTGATGATACTTTTCAACATGTTGACACAATCCACACAGACAACAGACAATCCAAATCACTCCTTTGCTTGTCCAACTCCTGTAGTGAGCATCTGCAATAATAAGTGTGACAGTGTGTCAGTGGAAAGCCCGGATCCATGAACAGCCTCTCATCTCACTGAGCTCCTCAGAGGAATGGACAACACTGGTTGGCTAAGCAGTAGCTACTGTGTATAGCAGAGAAAAGAGAGTTAAGAGAGTGACAGAGAGCAAGAAGGAGCAGGAGAGAGAGAGGCATCGAAGCGTGGAGGGCAGCTGCATTGTATCACCCCATTTTAGGCCATTACACTATGTATAGGGGCCTTTTTCCCCCCTCTTTTGCATGGTAATTATTTTCCAGCCCAAAGGTAGCTGCAGGCAACGTCAGCCACTGCGTCAGGGCCCACTGCATTAGCCGGCCATTGCATTATTTATTTGTGCGCGGGCAGCCGGATGGATACCCCAAATCCGCAGAGACTCAGGGGGCCTCTCAATGTCACCTCGTGCATTGTGGGAGGCAGTTTTCGGCCTCTTGGACCTGCACCAGGAAAGCTTTGCCAGAGAGTGGCTCAAGGGCAAAATGGTATCTAGGCGTTGGAGGACATGTGCGTGGGAGTAGTAGTTAGGTGTGTAATGTATTCAGAAATGGGTCAGAGGTTTATAACTGCCCTCGCTTATGCAAGAGTCAACTGTGAAGGGTTCATTGTGACGCACTGACCATCTAAGGGGTCCTATAGGACATCATTGAGTACTAGTGTAGTAAAAAGTATATAGGGTCACACAGTTCACGTTGCCTAAAGGCTTTTTGTGTAGCTATAGATGGTCACATGCGGTTGGGTCCCCCTGGGTATCATAGGTAAATAGATTTGATTTCAGTGTGCAGGAGCTGTTTTTACATTATGCCACTCACCCCCGTGTATCAATGAAGTGTTATTACACCCAAATACCAGTGGGCTGGGTAAGGTCACAGCATGTCATGCTTATGCGGAGAGGTAGAGCGACACAGCTCAGTGATTGTGACGTTTGGGAGGTAATACCCTGGTGTCCCCTTCTGTACTACAGCGCACACATGAACACACAGTATTGCCCACATGCTGCCCTGTTGGACACGAACCCCCATGACCTGTCAGCCCCGGCCAATCGCATCGTAGCGCCCAGAATGACAGCTGAACCACTGTCCCTGTCATGGCTCCTCAGTGTAGAAACACACGCGTGCACACAAACACACCTATCCGCTACAACAGCGGTGCAACATCAACATCAACATCAACTCCCGCTGGCCCCTTGGATCTCTCTCTCTGTCTCCCTGCTTGCCAGGCAGCTCGACCACACGAGACGCTCAGACGGCCTTGTGACATGACAGTGACAACGTACTGATGCTCCGGAGAGCACCCACAACGCCGTCCACTTCCCTCTGCACCGCACACCCCCCTCCCTTTTCTCTCTGTTGACCCTTTAAGGGAGAAGATCCGTGTTTCCTTCTCTCCCTCTTTCTCTCACTAAGGGAGACGGGCGAAACAAACACAGATACACAGCAAATTAAAATTTTTTAGTTGTTTGGAGTTTGGAGCAAGATTCAAATCTGAGTTTTTGCCTCTCATAGACCAAACTGTGTATGACTCTTAGTTGGGTCTTGAAAATGATCAGAATTATTAACACTTTTACTTATACAGAAGATGCACGGACATAGAGATAGGTATGTAGGCTAGATAGAAGGATAGATAATGTTAATGTCTTAAAATGAGAAAAAACGAGAAAGGAAGACAGACAGAGAAAGAGAATCAGTGATAGAGATAGTTAGACTTTGCCCTGGCGCCCGGCGTTTCCCCTAATGGGAGTTGACACTGCTGAAGCGACCCGGGTGGACGGAGGGGAGGACCAGCGTATTGCAGGCGGCAGACCTCCCAATTATTTTTCTGGCTGATAAGTGCTGGTGCTTGTTTAAGGCTGCAGCATGGATGGAGGGATGGGATGGAGAGGGAGAGATGGAAGGATGGAGGAAGAGGAGGAGGAGGAGGAACAGAGGGGATGTGGCTCGGGCTGGGTTGCATGGCTGACAGGTCTTGATCTGGCAGGATGGCTGGCTGTCACACACAACTTAAGACGGGGTTTCTCCCCAGGGCTTATACACACACATACACGCACAAGAACACACAACTTGCATGCACACACACCATGCATCATGTAAGCATGAGGAAACAATCTGGAAACGGGCAACAATGCACACACACATGTTTACAAACATGTCACAACAACACACACACACAGTTTACATGTCAGTGCATACCAAGGACTACGTTGAATGACAATCTGTGGGCGTGTAGTGCAGACACGCTGCATTTGTTACAAGTGATTGTTGTTGTATTACTTTTGTCACATGCCATTTACAAATACTGCAGAACCTGTTTAATCCAGAAGAAATATTCAGTGAATTCAGAACACAAACTATGAAACATCAGAATCTGTTTTTCTGCATGACAAAGAAGAACTTGCACAAATATTTCCTCTATCTTTGTATTTAAGAGACCTTTCAGTGCTGTAATTAAGTTCATGATGCAAATGATTGAACAATTCAAAACCTTTTCATCATTAAATCATTCGTCAGGCTGTTTACACCTTCCTCTCTGAACTGAAGTTTCAGTACATATTCTATCTTGTGTGCCCTTCAAAGATGTTTGTGCAGGTTTGTTGAGACCAGACCTATTCTTTTTAAATAGACATGTTTTATCCGATCTTTATCAGTAATCAGTTTACCTCTAACTAGCTGTAACTCTATGATACACAGCTTACTGTTGGCTTTGATCATCATCAGCTGGATCAGTGAATTTACAGTGTCTGATTTGTTGTGGATTTGAGGCTGCAGTGTCCTGGATTTCCTAAAGACTTGGATACCTTGCTAGACAAGTAAGAAAACTTTGCAGATGAAAAGCGAGCCAAACAATCTGTGTTTCTGTGCATGTGTGTGTAGAAGCAGTGGCAGGGTGCTGTTTGAGCAGGACCAGAGGTGTAACAAGGAGGACGCCAAGACCGAGAGTCATTAAAAAAAGAAGACGCTCTCATTTGCTCCTGAACGTCGGCCTGTGTATGCGTTAGCAGGAGATGAGAGGACATGCTTATGTTTAAATAATTTAATGAGTCAGAAAAAACATGAAGTTTTAGGACAATTCATTCCAAAAGAAGGCTTTTCAGAAATAATTATGTAGTTATAAAATAATTACATACTTCACATAAGAGAAATTGTTGCATCAATCACATCAGGCCAAATCACGCAACAGCAGCTCCTTAGTGTCAGCTCTTGTCTAAACAGCCGTGGTATCAGTGTCATGACAGGCTATAATTTGCCTCATGTTAGCTTAAATGAATGCCATAATAAGGGTTATCCAATCCATGCTAAGTGTCATAATCTAGAGCAGAGTGGCTGCATTACATTGGTGTCATTGCTGTGCTGTTAATGCCTCAATGATCACGGCTACTGCTAACATGGCCCACAGCCAGAAAAGACTGAGTAGTATCAGAGGACAGGAGTTGTCTGTTTGATTTCACATCAGCCAATAAAACCCATCACTGCTTCTCCCAAAGAACTTTTCTGTGAGATTTCTTTTTATATATTTTATTTCACCTCCTTTCTCCTCAGTGCAGAAAAAGAAAAGGCTTCTCAGTCTTTTTACAACCTCATGCTGTGTATTTATTGCAGCTCCTTTCATTATCACTTTTGATATTCTTTATGCATTGCCCAAGAGGAATTTTCTTTTGCCTAGCTAGGGTGCAGCTTCAGCAACTTTGCTGTGCTCCCGGAGTGGCTAGGGGTTAAGTAAGTATCATTCAGGGATGCTTCTACAGGTATGGCCATATTGAGGAACAAATCCGAGTCCCGTTGGGTGAAAAACTCACTAACCGCTGCACTAACCTGCCAACTTTACCTATTGTATAGCCCCTTGTATTTCGATGTACAAAAGCCACTCTGGGATACTTAGTTGTGCAGTTTCGAGGTCCCCCTAGTGAGGAAGCCTTTATGTGTGCCTTCTCTCAAGCAAGAATCGCTCCTTTTGCTTTAATTACAGTAAGTACAGCAGACCCCCCAGGCTTGTTTAAACAGATCAACCAGCAGAAGAAAGAAGAAAATGCTAATTAGTCCCTTAATGTTGCTGACCACGCTGGTTCCTTAGCACTGCTGAGTTTTATTGACATAAGAAGGACAATAGGAATCTGTATTCAAATGACTTGCTCTGCCCTCGTGTTTGGGTGCAGCTGCAGCTGCGTGTAGACCACCACATATTTTTATTGTATTGTTAGATAGGATGAAATTAGATGTGCAGATACACGGGAGTCGATATGTATTTGTATGTACCCGTTTTGTTTCCTGTCCGACTGTGTCGAACCCTGTGGGATTTCAGTATTAGGGTTATGTTTTGCTATTTTACATGCGTGAATATTGAAAAAAAGGTATGTGCACGCTTCCATTTCAGTGTATCTGTGTGTATGCATGTGTCAACTGCCCATCGTCAACTTCGGTGCAATGCAGAAAGCTTCTAATGCATTCCATGTTTCTGAGCCGAGAAGCTGTATGTGCGTTTGTGTGTGTGTGTGTGAAGGAGAGAGTCAGAATCAGGATCAATACTATTGACCTGTTTACCTTGGTGCCGAGCATACGGGGCCAGCTCTCCGGTTTACCACTTGAAACATTAAAACCAGACTATTAGTAATACTTTGGTCCTTCTCTTTGCTGATTGGACGACCTGCACTGGGGCAGTTCACCTAACAGACATGAAGAGAGGGGAGAGACGGGGGTGAGAGGTGGAGGGAAAAAAGGGGGTTAAAGAGAGAGGGAGCGAGACCCTGATTCTAATCCTCTTGACTTAAAGCCATCAGGTTTCGCCCATGTCTCGCCGCTCGCCTCTAGACCTGATGTGGTCACTCAACCCTATCGAGCTGCAGGGCATTGTGGTCCGTCCGTCTCTGCCACACTCACCCCCCTCCACCCTCAGGCGCTTTTGTGCTCCCAGCTTCCCACCTCCCCCCCCCCTCTCCTTTTCTCATCCTCCTCCACACCACCGAAACAGAATTTCTTTAAATGCTTAATTTTTCCCCCCTTTGGCTTCCTTTTTGCAAGCGCCCTCTCACTTGTTTGTCCATCGATTTTTCATCCCTCTCCAGCTGCCCCCCCCTCCACCTCCTTCCCGTCCTCCTCCTCCCTCTCGCCTCTCCCCCAGCTCTTCGTCTGCATCTCCCCAGTCTCTCCCACTCTCCTCTGTTGTTGATGCAAACTGATTTATTTATTTATTTTAAGCTTGTTGCCCAGGTAATTTGTGGCAGGTAATGACTTTCAGTGAATCTACTTTGCGCTCTTTGAATTCTTTTTCCGACCTTTGCATCATCCAGGCCCATCTCGCTGCACACCCCCTTTGTCCCATTTGCTCTCCGACTTTTTTTTTTCCCCATTTCCCTCTTTTACCATCTCTGTCTCACCTCCCCTCTCTCCTCTCTGCAAGTGTATTTTTAATTCCCCTAGATATTGGTGGTGCACAGTACATGCATGTGTGTGTGTGTCTCCGAGCCCACCTGAGGAGGTGATTGACACCTGGCCCTCTGCTGTGGAGGTCTCTCACTCCTGTTTTCCACCTTTCGCATCACCCCCCTTTCCCTCCTTTCGCCCCCTTCTCCAGCCATTGTTCTTGTGTCCGTTGGGGCATTGGAAGAGCAGTACAAGTCTCTGAGAGTTGGGAGGAAGGAAAGTAAGGTAGGGGAGAAAAGGGGAGGGGAGAGGAAATAGTGGCTGAAGATTTGCCTAAGATAATTTGGTGTTATTTTCCTTCTTCCTGTGCTCTTTTAGAAACAATGATATCAAATGAGCATTCTAATTCAAGAGGCAAAAATAAAGGAGCCTCTTTTTCTCACACGAAATGATCCCCGCATCTCGTTATCTGGGAAGGTGGGAGTGAAGAGGGCAAAGAGGGGTGCTGTGTGTTTGTTGTGTGTGTCGGCATGTGAAATCTCAAGAGTCCCCCTCACACATATTTCCACCTGCACTCCTCTATCTCTTCCTTTCTTTCTCTCTGTCCATCCTTCCTTTTCCTTGTTCCCATCTTCTCCTCCACCGCGGCCCCGGTAGCATTGCTACATTAGTATTCATAGGGGGACTCTGTTTGGGGGGGGGTAAATAAGGCTTCTGGCTGCTCCCCCAGCCAGCTGGCATACTAGAGCTGGACTGGACACTTACAGAAACAAGGAGTGGGTACTGGGAAGGAACAAGGACTGGGGCAAGAATTACAGTAAAATGGCTCAGAATGTTTTAGTTTTAACAGAAATAACCTTCATCTGCTGTATACCTTACAGTACAGCATACTTAACTGTACAGTACTATGCTAAAAGGGGGCACTGTCACCCTCTCCTGATTGCAGATGCAAAATTATCCCTTAAATGAATGCTTTCAGAAAAGATCGGCAGTATGGTACTCACATTTCATTATTTGAAGGACAATAAAGCAGATAGATTAAAATAGCACCCAGTGTGAACAAATATACAGCTCACTTCTGAGTTTGGTAATCAAAAAACAATAAAAGTTTAGCACACTGGGTCTCTAGCCACTTCCTATTAATGCAGACATAAACTCTGGTTTCTTGCAGTGACATTTCCTTCACTGAGACCCTTGAACAAAGTGAGGGAGGTATTTTTTAATATGAATCAGATATTGAAGAAGCAGCATTAAATAACACAGTTCTGTATTTTTTACATTTTGACAGAAGTTCAGGGTCCTAATGAAGGAGTTTCTCTGCATTGTGAGTGTGATGGGCAGGTGTCAGCGTGTAGAAACCAGCTGCCTGGTCCCTCCAGGAGGGGACAGTAGAGAGCAGGGAGACCACATCTGCCTCCCCTTCACCCAGCAGGAGAAGGGAGGAAAGGAGGAACAGAAAAGACTCCCTTCACCTGACAACATCCACCAAGAATCAAGGCAGGAGATAGTTTAGTGTAGAGCAGAGGAATGGAAGGAAGAGATACCAGGCATTTTTAATCAAACAAGGTATTAGATAAAGGTTGGGGGGAAAAAAAAAAGAAAATCTCATAAATCCTAAACAATATTTCCAAATTTCAAAAAGCACACATGGCACGTACAACCAGTGGTCATGCATAGACACACGTAGACACACTCATACACACTCCAGTACTTCCTTCTGGCATAATCCAGAGGTCAGGGCAGAATTCATCTCCCTTAATCATGCAGATGAACATGACCTTGGCCGGCCTTGGCACCCGGTCACATCAGCACCCTTATGCAGCCTAGCTTTGCATCTCTGATTGTGTTAAATCATGTTTCCCTATCATCAGCAGACACCGGATGGACAGCATCCTTCTCTAAGCACATCCAGAAAAGGATAATTGCCAAGACCTTTAAAAGCCTTTCAGAAAGAAACGGGAAAATCAACATAATTCAGATGAAGGGGAATATCGGAGATGTAAAGTAAAGTATGCCAGGCAGTATTGGGGGGTGGAGAAAAAAGATGCAAGAGTTTTAAAACGGTGGGTCCTTGGCATTATTATGATGATGCGTTTAGCCATGCAGAGTGGGCCAGCCCATTGGAGGGCCCCTAAATGAAGAGGCTGACCTTCAACAAGCCCTCTCTCTGTTCATTAGCCACGTGGTGCTTATCTACAATACCACTGCCGAGGAGAATATGAGGCCAGCGGGCCCAGCCGAAGTCAATGATGCACTACAGGTGGAAAGATGAGTGTCTGAATTTGGTTTCGGGTGCTGGACTTTTCCCCTCTTACCCCGACCGCCCCAATCTCCCCAAAGTCCCATTAAAAATTATAAAGTTATTTCAAGTACATAGAGTATATAATTTTAAAGTTAACTTTCAACTTAACAGTGGAATTATAAGAGAGAGAGTGTTAAGGGAAGCGAGAGGCAGTACACTCTGTTGTGTGTTTACCTTTGTTTGCATACTTGCCTCACCATCTATGTATACAGTATTTTTTGACTTACATGTGTCCATTACACATCACAGGCTATATGATTCAAGAGAAATGATTACCTGAATGATGAAAGCCTGGTATTTTATTTGTTTCTCATTTTCAGACACAGGTGGACAAGCCCAGATTCTCATTGGGAGGGCTAACGCGGTGACTCTTTTGGTTGAACGTTTACCTCTACGGGATTGTGGAGGTAAGAACAAGAGGCTGTGTTTTTCTCTAGTAGATGTCTGACAGAACTCAGGAAAACATTCAACTCCTAAAGAGAAAAAAAGGAGAAATCTGCCTGATAATATTATTACAATATAATGCCATTTGTTAGTGGCAATATAGAGTTAGAGTGGACAAAAGTGGGCAAAATTCAGAAATCCTAGTCCTCTTGCCAGTGAGTATAGGTCCAGTTCAAGCACTGATATGAGGGTTGGGAGGGGGGGTAAATAGATGAATAAAGAACAGAGAGGGGGAGAGTAGACATGGAACATGGTCGATAGTGTCAAAAGCAGATGACAGATCTAAAAGAATGAATATTGATCTTCAGGGGGCCTTTACTCAGGCGACCTGTGGGAGGTCAGCCTGTGTAATTAGACCAGTGGAGGTCTACTGCTGAACTGGGGATGGGGCTGGTGTTAGAGGAGAAAGCTGGAGCTGGGAAGGATGTTGGAACAGTAGTGTACTTGGACCTTCAATGTGGACAGTGTACATAAAAACTGCGCTAAAACAGTTACAAATGCTAAAATTAGTGTGACAATTTTGCCAAAACTGTAACAATTTCTGTTAATCTCTTGATTAAATTTTTGCTTCAACAGAGTCCCCCTGTGTCCTTTTATGAGGAATTGCTGCACTTTCCATCTTTGGTAAGCTGTAAAAATATACTTTTATATAAAAAAAATTAGTGCTCTGCCAGTGGGCTTGTGTGGTGGGAGTTGAAGTGGTAAATGTGGACTGAGTGCGACATGGATAAGGTGCTGTTTATTGGAGCGGGCTGGCGGTGGATTAGAGTCCATACAACCCGGGGCTATAGACACTTCTCAAACAGGTTTCTGCTTGATGATGGCAGTTAACTCTTGCTCTAAATGCCTCTCTCTCTCTCTGTCTATCTGCCTGTCTATCTCCCAGTTAGTAGTTTAAATACACACTTGAATCTTGACGTGGGTGTGGTGCCTCCAATCACACACCCTCACACACAGTTGAACATACCTACACAGATGCATTCCCAAGCATATATGCAGAAATGGACACACACATAGATAGACAGGCACAGGCCCATATGCAGTCCTACACACACACACACACACACACACACACACACACACACACACACACGCATGCACAGTCTCTTTATCTGTCTGGCTGTGGATAAATGCGGACAGCGGAGACTGAGTGTGGCTGTAATCCGTGTATCATTGGCTTTATCCACTGCAGTAGCACTGCTGATTTAGTGCTCCACAGCCTTAGTAATGGGCCCCTGACACACACAGTACACCATGTAGTGCATCCACCCCACATGCTTTGTCCTCGCTAAGATGTTACTGCTCACTGATTGACCCTCAGTTCAGACACACATATGCACACACTCCCATGCACATGTAAAGATAAAGAAACACACAAGCATGAGTGTACTCACAAGCAGTGGCTCGTACACACACTCACACCCACCCACATGCTCACAGACACACACATCAGCAGCAGTGCGGTTGTCACCGCCCGGGGACGTCTCATGGTAAGGTGAACTCGGAGTGAACCTGCTCCAAACATAAATAACATCTCTCTCTCATCTCTCCCAAGCCCCCTCAGCCCTTCTTCCTACCCTCACTCTTTTCCTCTCCTTCTTTCTCTTAAGTCACTCCCTGTTCCTCCCCTCCAGTTTCCCTCACTCTTTCATGTGAGCGGCGATAACGCAAAGTATGAGCATTAACACAAAGGGATGTTGCGCATTCTGCCACTCGCAATACCCACACATAAACATAGTCTTGGAAACACCTGAGGTCATGCCTTGAAGTACCCTTGCTGGCACTCAGTGACTATGTGCCAACATTGCCACAGTCACATCAAAGTGACTTTCAAAAGACTTCAGATCATATTTTATTAGGTGATGTCTTAGATCTTTTCTTGGCCAAAATTGCTTCTACTCTTCTTTTACCTAGTTGTTTCTGCAGCACCACATTTATCCCACCTCTAAGCAAAGCGCCCAGGAACACAATCAGAGCACACAATCCAACATCTTTCACTAATAACCTACCACCTCCCCATGTTTATAGCTATTTATATCAGAGAATTCACCCCTTCCCCCTCTTTATCGCTCTTGGTCCATATCTTCGGTCCCCTTGCTAGCACTTCCTGTTAACACGCGAGGCGTTTATTGATAGGCCATTCCCATTAGTGCTGTTTACCTGTCAGGGCTCACTGCACTAATGAGAGAGCTTTGGGGAGGAAAAATGAGTAGGGACGGTTAACCGCTAATGGATGTTTACAGCCTCCCTGGATACTACTGTGTTTGCCGCCACCTCTGCTGGTACCACTATCACTAGCCCCAGACCCGCTCACCAGCTAATTGGTACAGCGCTGAAGAGCCAGTCTGGGCCTATTTGATTATCATGGGATTAGGATGGGTGGAGAGAGCATGGTAAAGGAAGGAGCCAGATAAGTAGGGGGAGGATTGGTGTTAGAGAGTGGGAGTTGCAGTTGGGGTCGCGGGCCTAATCAATATCTAGAGATCAGGGGCTTTGGAGGGGCTGAGTGCAGACATTGGAGTGGGAGCTAGATGGGGGTTTGAAGGGGTATGTACGAGGGTCATAACATCAGCCCTACGTCGAAAGGTTCTCTTAGAGCACTATTACTGCTGGTGGTGAAGGGTAATTGTACCATTAGAGCTGTAAGTGATACTAAATGGTGCAGGTATGGTAAAGGAACTACTGCGTATAGTGAGCTGGGAAGTGATCTAATGTAAATCTCCAATCAGGCATCTTAATAGCTGATGTATCCTTGAGAAAAGCACCCATAATTGTTTCAGTATGACTGATGAGCTTAAAATATCTCAGTCCGACCGAGCCAACTTACCTGAGTCATTCGATTTGGTCTCAGGAGCAGAGACCAAATAAATTTAATTCACTTTATTTGCAGGATTTCTTTTTTACGCAAGCAAGAAGGTTTTTTAGTGTTTTACAGTGTCAAAGCAGGGAGGTTAGTTTCTTAATGATGAGAACACTCCCCTAAAAGCATGTACAGCAGAGACTCCACATTGGACTGAGTGCATGCATTCTATATTGCTCAAGGTTTGCATGTCCCCCTGCAAAGATAAATATATGTTTTTATTAGATTATTACAGAAATCTTATAAGTGCCGGATTAGCCGTGCGAGGTATTTATCTGTTTATCGAATGGCTGGGCTCATAACCTGTTTCTTCTTTTCTTCCTCTGTGTACTTTTTCTGTTCCTTTGAGCGGGTTAGGTTAATGTACATGAAAATTATTATTGGATCAATAGTCTGCAGTCTCAACACTGTGCACAGTTTAGATGATGGTGGATGATCAAATATTGTAGGCAATGTTGGTTCACTGATGTGGTTCTTAGTGTCAACTTGTAATCTACATTTTCTACTCAATTAATTCATTTTACTCGTCCATTGTTAAATGAAGGGGTCAAAGAAACCCAGAGCAGAGCAAAGACCATAACCTTCTTTCTCTAATTCACTTGCTCATTCACTTTTTCTCAATTGCTTATCACTTCTGTTTCTTCACTAATTAAAACCACACATGAGGCAAGGGGATTGTAGACAGACAAACACATGCACATACATGCACACACACACACAAAGAGAGAGAGATAGAGATAGTTGGAGCTACAATTACCAGGCAGGCCTCTAGTGTCTCATTGGGTGTCTATTAAGAGGGGGGCCTGGCTCATTGTAATGATGGCAGAGTTTAATTACTTCCACCCGGCGCCTGTTGTAAAACATGCTGATAAATGAGCCAACAGGACGGCACATCATTATTTTTCTATAGTGCCAGGCTGCTCGTACATGATTATGAGAGTGGGAGGGAGGTTCCTATACCTGCAAGAGCCTGAGAGCGTGTTCACTGCACGGGGAAGGGAAGAGGAAGGTATATGGCAATGTGTGTGTGTGTGTGTGTGTGTGTGTCGTCTCTCAATTTATGTGTGTTCGCATGTGTGCAGGCACAAGGAGTTGAGATATTTGATGGACCCGTAGATGCAGAATCAAAACACAATAATAAACAGTTCCACCAACCAATGCTAGTGCAATGATATCCGGCCACCCATGAGATAGATATATATTCATAGCACACAATGGGCAAAGTTATTCACTGAGCGCAGGGCTACTACTGGCCATTGTATGCACCAATGCTGCTCAAATACAAGGATGCACACACTGTACACTGCATCTCACAAACAAATATACATATTCATAGTCATTAATTTTACACAGTTTTTAGAAGGGGGGCATGTGTGGACCCCGTCTGATTAATTGTGTTCCTCCTCCACCATTATTAAATCGCTGAGGCAAATATCCCCCATACAATAAATCCCTCTTGGCCCATGATTAATCAAAAGGCACACAAACCTAAGAGTGGTGGCGGGCAGGTAGAGTTACAGTGCTAAATCATCTTTATTGCACGACGAGCAGGTTTGTGCATGTGCTCGGAGTCCGGTGCCATGGTGGAGTGGAGTGTGTGCTTGGCTTCTGGTCAGCCACCTCTGGGTCATAGACACACACATTTTGACCTCTGTGTCATTGATCTGCCAACCTGACCAGGGCATGAAGGTGAACAAGATGGTAGCAAAATAGACTCTGAAGAGACCCAGTGATTACAGGGACTTTCTTGTCTCATCGACAAATTTATCAGTCATCTCCAAAATTGTGAAAGCCATTTCTTCTGTTTATGTGGGAGGGGTGTATCAGAAATTGTTTAACCTTGCCCACCTTAGCATGTACCAGCACTTGGCATCTCCTCCAATTAGTGATAGGTCATACTGTGATAATAGTGGGTTCCATAATTAGAATGGGCACCTCCCTTTCGCTGCTGGCACACAGAGACTTTGTGGGGGAGCAGTCACATGAAGCCGAGATGGAGAAGCTACAAGACCCAGGTTTCTGGAAACCTCAATTAACCTAAATGATTAGCTGTAGCCATGAAGCGCACCTCACTAGCTTGACATTTCTCAACCAAGCTAATATTAACATAGTGACTTCATTCTGTCCTGTTGCACTTCATCACTGTCCTTTTACTGGGAGGCCTTCATGTCTTATTGACTGAAAATGACAATGTTTGGAGTATCAGAGCCTCGTTATTTCCATTTAGCACAAAAGTGCTGATGCTAATTTGGTGGTTGCATAATGAGTTTTACATGTATTTGATTAATAGGGTGCAGGGTGGCGGTGCAGCAACAGAGGCTACTGCGGTATGTGGTTTAACTTCACCTTATGTTAAATACTAATTGATTCCAATGCATTTTTAATCACTTACTAATTGGCGATTACACTTTTAAAACATGCCCTGTTGCTGCTCTGGCAGAATCACAGGGTTGTTGAGTGTGAAGATGGAGTTTAAAGGGCATAGTCTTCTTAGCATCCACAACTAAATGTCACAGTTGTCTGTTAATGTGTCAACCAAATCAAACATGCACAGTGGTCGAGGGGTGCTAAGTGACAGGTGACCTTGGTGGCGTGATGGAAGACTGGGCTGGTATTTGAGCCCTCTGATCTTCGAGTGGGAAACCCTGTCTGGTCCTGTCTAGAGATGTATGCCCGACCAATTAGACATGAAATGGCAGTGACACTCACACCCCACTTATCAAAACAGTCTTCAAGTGTGTTCATGAATTCAAATGAAATATGCTTCTTTGCTTCAAACATGCAGACAGGGTCATGTGAAATTCAGTCAGTATTATTCGCATCTAGGTCAACATTTATAATGATTGTTGCAGAGGTCATAAAAAGGCTCCATTTCAAGTATTACCCTTTTATGACACACACAAAAATATCTACCTCAACCTCTCTTTCTCTTCTTCTCACCTTGTCAAGTTTGCATAATATCCAGAAAAGCTATTCATTCATTAGTTTTCTTTCTTCCCTTACTCCTAGTTACCCCATCGTAGGCAGCCTCCCCCATTGGATGGCTCACGGAGGGCCCAGACACCTGGTTGGGTCGTCTGTGAGGCATTTGACCTCCCATACACACACCTGCCCCCCTCCTACATCTATTACTGGGCCCCACAGTGTTCCATAATGTTCTGAGTAGTCAAGCATATAAATAAAGGTGAAGCAAAATGACTGCCTCTGTCTTGACAGAAGTGCTGAACCACAAAGAACACCTTGAAGGGCATGTTAACTGTCAATAGAGTTCTGTGTAAGCCCCTTCAATTAACATAAAACTTAACAGCTCCCCAGTTAGCCGCTATATAACCCTGGCGCTGTCTCCCCTCACCCATTCGCTAGTTTACCCCCCCCCCGTGTTGGCTGCCGTCATGCAGTCTAGCCGCCGAAGAGGCAGTAAACAACATTTCACCATGTACTTGCACAGAGGCGGTTACAAACACGCATACGCATAATGATATTCTACACACACACATTCAGCCCCACATTCACACACAAGAAATTCAAACACACACTAGCGAAGCATCCACACAGTTCTTGCAAATTACAAACCCAAAGAGGCTGCGCTCACATTTTGTACACACACAGTCATACACACACACACAAGAATGCACACGCACGCACAAATTTGAAAAATCCCATTTACTGTGATGCTACGTGACTGAACTTTGCTAGCGTAGCGTAGCTTACCCCTCTCTCCCAGGCCCATGGTAATGCTGCATGAGATTTGTGATGCAGTGGGGAGATGCATATGGAAGGCCTGTGCTCAGATCTCTCGGTCATGCACCCCATTAGGTCCTGCTGTTGATGCTGTTGCTATCAAAGCTGAAGTAAACTGCTCAGCAGTCGGCTGTATGCCTAAGCACAGAGACAGAGACAGGCTAGCGATCACACTATACTGCCAGGATAGGCCTATCTATCTTGTAATTAGGATGTGTGAGTAGGCTACAGGGAGGTAACTTCAGGCTCACACACAACAAAGGTGTAAGATCAGGCTGATTTGGGGCCTGCAGTGTACCTTAGCTGTGCACAATCAGAGCATGATATACAGGGTGATTTTAAACTAATGGTGCATTCCTTATAGGATTTCAACTATAGTGAAGTATTTCATCATGCAGATCCTCAGACTGTGTAGAATCAAAACCAATCTAAAGAGGATAAATTGCCCTAAAGACAAACAGAATGATGAAAATGCCCAGAATGAATGGGCTGAAAGATTCAACCCTCTATGTGTTGAATAGCCCCTAATGTGTTTGGGTTTTGAGATAACATGCAGTAAATACCCGCATTCTTCTTCTCATCACAAAAAATCCAATGGCAGCTTTCACATTTGCTTCCCATCACTGGTGATTCCTGGGGAGGCGTTATTTGTGCAGCACATAACAGTGCTGCTCTGTTGTAATTGTCTAGGTTTTGCAAAGGGCCACTCGTCTTTCATTCCCCTGCCAACACACATGCATATTCGTGGAGGTGAAACTAACATGCTTAGTTGTTGTTTTCCTGCTTTACCATTCTTCAGGGAGACTTAGTTCTGGTATGGATTTGCTCCCTTCGCGCCCGCAGCAATGTGCCTGTGTCTCTGGGAGAGGGATGGCATCAACTGGCATCGGATGGCAGCAATTCAAACCGTGGTTCCTTTTCTGTGGGCGCTCCTGTTCAACAAAGTAGATTGCTGGGGGAGGTTGCTATACCTTCCTGCCTTTATTTCTTGTTCCTTTTTTGATTTTCTTTAATTCCTTTCTTTACCCCCACCCTGTGTCTGTACCTCATCCCAGCACAAACGTCATTCTACTTGCTATGCAGAGGAATGGCCGAAGAGATGGTTTCTCTTCAGCAAACTAGGCAGCTCCCATTAGAAAATAAGTGATGGATACAGGGAAGTGAGGTTGGAAAAAATATACCAAAGAAAACGCAAAAATGTACATGCAAAAAAATGTGATCAAAGACTAAAAGTGAAAAGGAGATGTGAAAGAGGATAGCGAAGCCAGACAATCTTCAGCACAGTCAAAAGAGACCAAGTGGTGTCTGTGAGTGACAAAAGGTTGCTCATCCTATTGCCACCCTGGCCTTATCCCTTTAGTGTAACGCACTGGTTTTAGGTTCGCAGAAAGACTCCGGCGTGAAATTCTGCTAAGCATGGTTGGGAGCCGCAGAACATGGAACACGGATGAGCCGGGATTAGGGAGGCCCAAAGCCCTCCCTTCATCTGCGCCTTGTAGGGCGTCTGTGATCTGGATGGTGCTCAGTGGGCGACACATGCCTGTCAATGTCCACTGGCTGTAGACACAACGACTCGAGTTCTTGCACGCAGTGACGTGGCCACACGCCACCTCCACAAATCCCCCACTCTCCCACAGTGCCGCTCATCTATACACCTCTGTCCACCAAGCTCCCCCCTCCTCGCCCTACACTTCCAATCCCTGTCTTTATCTCCCCTCCTGTTCCCTCTCCACATGACTATGTGTTCTTACTGTGATCTCATCACGTCTCGAACTGCACTAGGCCACTTAGCCAGATCTATGTGTTACTGGATGTGTTGTGTGTTTACAGGGGTTTGGATGTTTGCCTGTGTGTCTGTGTCAGGCTTGGCCTTACATAAAATAATGCAGCATGGTGCATGGGTGTGAATTTATTGTCTGAGCTCAGTCTTTGTCTGTCCATCTGTGTGCACTGATGACTGTGCATGTCAAGGGCCCATATGCTGTCTTTATTAAGTTCTGCTCGTCGTCTCCCTTTTTTGTCCTGTCCTTAAGGCCGGCCACACTTGCACACGCTTTTCATCTGCAGTCAATACCTATTGAGCTGTTCATGAAAGGGAAATGACAGCTAGTTCATAACTTCCAAAGCTGATCGATAAGTACCTGCACAAGCTCAACTCATTCCTGAATCACTCCTCTTTCCAAGAACTCAACCACCTTTTCAAGCACATCATGCCTGACTGAAAGAAAAGCCATAATGTATGTAGAAAATGTTTGATGTTAACACAGTGGGAGAAGCTGCGTAATATGTTCTTTAGGATTATGAATGATACAGTAAGTGCTTCAGCACAAAAGAAGCAGTTATTTATACTTGACCTTTTAGCAGGTGAAACACAAGTGCTTATTGCGCAGGTGTTTCACAAAAATTTAATCCAATTAAGACTGTAAAGCCTCTGCATACTGTGATTATGTGGTGTAAATTTTTGCATGAATTTTAACGTGTCTCAGGGCACATTCATAAATATCATGAATTTGCGAGGGTGTATGTTTGACTGATGCATATATTTTGTGTGAAAGAAATGAAACAACTGCACTTTACATGGCGTCGACTTATCAGGTGAACTCAGATGAAGTCTTTGATCCTGTAAATCCATGGTGAGTCATGAAGGCAAGATGTAGATGAAGGGAAGGCAGTTAAAAGGGATTTTTCAGTATCGAGTCAACAGCTGAGATATTGATTCTGAGCTACTCAATATAAATCAACTGAAACTAATATTTAGGACATGTGGACAGTGTGTTTGACTGCTTTTATAGTTGTTTGCACACATTCCAGATATGCTTGAATGAATATGAATAGCTATTGTTTTTTTTTCCTTTTGGACACATTTATGAGATCCCTCATGTGTGTTGGTGTGCATCTCTATATGTCTGCCCTGTGCTGGTATGTGGCTGTTAATGGCTCGGCATCTCAGAGGTGCAGTGCAGTCACAACAAAGCCTGCAGCCCTCAGAAACACACACACTTGTCCCCTGAGTCCAGGGATGTCGACACAGAAGACAGAGGAGTCTTTGAGGGCCAAACTAAGAAAGCTCAGTGCCAGGAGCTAAGGAGAGGAAGAGAAACTAAGGTGGAGGGGGGGAATAAATGATAAATATCTTTGCTTACTGTTTTTCAAACATGAGAAAGCTCCCTTGCGGAGCTTGAAATGCTGAACTTTGTCTAGGTCCGGTTGTGACCATCCAGCAGGCAGCTGTGGCTCACTTCGGTCTGTATCTCTGACTCTCTCTCCCTTTCTGATGCTTTCTCCCTCGACCTCCCGTTCAAAGCAAAGTTGGCTCCTTATTTATGTGCAAATTTGCTCTTAGGCCCTACGAGGGTGGCGCGCATGCTGAATCTCTCCTTTCTGGGCTTTAGCAGATTATCCCGCTGCTCCCTTTGGTCCCCGTCGCCCTAAGCCCAGCTGCCCCGACCTTTTGTCATTGAGACTTTCTCTTCTCGCCTTGGTGTCTTTCTTTACCTCTCCCCCCTCCCTCCCCCCTTCCACCATCACTCCGTACACTTCCCCCCATGCCGCAAGGCCTGAACTCTCCTATCCTGCTCTAGACACCACAGCCATCACACCCCTCTGCCTCCTCCTCCTCATCTTCCTCCTTCCCCCTCCTGCTCCATCTTGTCCCTTGCCTCTCTCCTCCGTCTTCTGCCTCCCTCCTTCACTCCCTCTCAAAGGGCCATTATATCGCTCTCTTCATGGACAAAGGACCCTGGAGAGACAGAGGGAGGGGGGAGAGAGAGAAGGAACTGGCTGGTGCTTTGCTGCTCTCTCGTTCCTAATCGATGAAAGTGGCCCACGTGGAGGTCTGAAGGCTAATCGATACTCTTTTTTTCTCCTTTTTTTTTCTCCCTATCTTTTTTCTTGACCGTCTGTTTTGTTGCTGACTCTGACAAAACGCAATGGCAGAGCAGAATAAGTGTGGGGAGGGAGGTGTTTGGAGGGGACACCCCCTGATCACTTCTCTCTGGGGGATCCAGAGGTTTGGTCTATATGTGTGTTTTTGTAGGAGTGTGTGTCAGCGTGTGCACAACAAGTTTGTTTGTGTGTGGAGGGGTGAGAACAGTGCGTGCTTGGAAAAGCGGAGCTGACGAAAAATAGAGAATGAAATCAACAATGTGACCTCCTCCGACCCCATCTGTATCCTTACACCAGCCTCCTATCCCATTCCACCCGCCCGACACTTTTGCCCCTTTTCTCTTACGGTTGCCTCCCTGCTGGGTTAGGTTGCTGAGCAAACAGAAGGCAAAGAGTCGACTCTTTCGCTGCCTCGCCTCGCCGTATGGGCGCATGGAAGGATTTGGGAAGCCTCAGCCTGCTAAGCCACTTCATTGTATTCTTCTCCATCTTCCCTCTCTCACCTCTCCCCTCTCTCTGTCTTTCGCTGTTCTCACACTGTCTACATCTGGGCTCTGTCTAGTCCACCTTAATACAAAAGCAGTGTCGTCATAGAGAGGCTACGCATCAGTTTGTGTGAAAAGAGGTGATTTTTTACAGTTTTACCGTCTTTAGACAATGAAGGTAGACAAATATTTTAATGCTGTCAACTTTCTGACAGAATAAAAGACGCGTTAGATGGATGTGTCTATTCTTTAACAGAAAAACATGTTAAATGGGAGATTCTCTTGATTTGTTAGAGCTTAGAAACACACACAGGTTGTGTTTTTCTATTTGTGCTTCAATATACCTATGGTACAAAAGATGTCACAGTTACAAAGTAAGCCTTCTAGCCTTAATGGACATCTAGGTCTTTGTCTTTTGTCTATGAAGGAGTAATGAATATACAAGTGTTTGCTGGTGTGTATGTACAGTATGTATATGGGCTGTTTGGGCCAAAATGATACTGAACTGAAAAACTGAAACTGACAGTTATGCCAATGCCAACACTTTCTACTGATCACTGAACACACACACACACACACACACACACACACACACACAAACAAGACACACTTAGATATACAGTATGAACAAGACAGAATTAGCTCAGTATGTGACAGTAAACCTGCAGCTTGAAGCACAAGTATTTAGTTGTTGCCAGATGATGCAAAATAACCTTGATTCATTAATCATCAATTACTGTAATCAACTGTTCCATAACTGGTGTCATAAAATAATTGTTCTCTGCAAGGTTTTCAATTGTTTTCTATTTTGTAACACACCGTAAATTAACCTTTTAAATGAATTGAATGATATGATTAAAATCAAATGAAGTAAAATGGATTTAGACAGAGGAAACTCCCACAGTCAAACTCTCTCTCTCTCTCTCTCTCTCTCACACACACACACACACACACACACACACACACACACACACACACACACACACAAAAACACAAAAACACACGCATACACATCACATATATAACACTGCACCTCCAGGACCTTGTACCTTCCTCCTCATTGCTTCACACACCTGTCTAACTGGATATTTAACAGCTTTTTCCCTCCGCTATCACCCTCCCAGCACCAGCAGAGAGAAACAATTACGCTCAACTCTGGCACTGAAATGACAATGCAACATCCTCTTCACTTTACACCACCCGACTGTTAACCGTATGTGGTAATTACCTTTCTGCAGCATCTTCACAGTCACTTTATTAGTCTCCTAACAAGGCTTTTAAAAATATAAATAGCAGCCAATGAAATGGCAATTAACCTTGCAAATAGGTATAAATGACTGTCCAGGAGACATGGGTATTGACAGGGATGTCAGAGTGAGAGAGAAAGAAAAAGAGAGGAAGAGGGATAGATGGGGATAAAGAGGGGGGGAAACAGAAAGAGAAACATGCAGGGGATGGTGGGAGATGATGCAGCCCATAGGCAAACTGCTCCCACGGGCCATTGTTTGTTGTGTCTGCACTGGACCATTGTTTCGGTCCCTATTAACCTCTTGGCCCTCTGCGCGAGAGCGGGAAAGGATGGGCGGATTCAAAATGACAGACATGGCCTAGTGACACGGGAGGTGAGGAGTGGTTTTAACAGAGGCTTAGGGGCAGTTGGGACCCTAGCTGTCTGGCTAAAGAAAGAGGGGGAGAGTGTGTCTGCGTGTGTTTGGATGGGAGGGGGGTATGTCTAGCTGACCAGAAGGGGGAGGAGTTGGCCAGCCCAAGCCTAGTGATGTGATCTCCGCTGTCTGTGGACCTCAGACAGACAGCCCCGACGCGTCTCCTAAGTGTGCTTACAAACTTGTAGAATTTCACTCTAAATTTTACACTTGGAATGAAAGTCTTTAACTCTTTTAAGTTGCTCTACAAAACTATTGTATATGTATATTGTATTTATTGTATTTCTGCTACCAGTTCTTTTACATCCCCACTTACCTTTCTCTCCATGATGAAAAGTATGATGTCAGGCCTGTGTCCCTTCGAATTATGTCTGTTTTACATGAATTTGGGCCTTTTGATTTGTGTTCAACGGCCAGTGCAATATGAAAATGTTGGTCTGGGTGCTAAAATTTTTTTTGTTTGAGAGTGTGGTTGATACTGTAATTCTGTTATTCTGTATTCATAGCACATTGTGGCACAACTTCTGTGTAGTCCTTGGCTTTATAATTCTATTTCTCTAATTTGTAATTGTCCAACTGTTATTTCCATCGACTCTGTACTTGTGTCTTGGAAGAGTACTTTTTCCTGTGTTGCTGTTTGTCTTGTTTTTTCCTGATCTTAATCAAGAACCTAGCTAATGTTGCCCACTGTTGGTGCTGTAGGTGGGTGGAAGAGAGGAAAGGTATTTGGGAGCCACATCCTTTAGATTTTCCTGGTAAAACCTTTACATAGAAGTCAGTCCACAGGCTGCTACAAATAATACATGTAAATTGCTTCACATTCTTAAATATTGTACCTTTAAGTTTAGACTTTCAAACATGAGAAACCTACCCAGTGTCACAAGACCCCCTCACCTTTCCTTTCTCTCATTGTGACAAAGTACAGTGTTGTCCCTGTTTCTTCATGGATAGATATGGCTCAGTGTGAGTCAGTGTGTCACATCAAGAAGCTCCTCGGAAAAGCCTCTGTCGCTTTACATGTGGACACACCATTTCCTGCATACGAAGGATGCAATCTCTGCCTCGTCTTATGTGTCCAAGTATCACGGGATTGTGAGAACAGGCGAGCTAACCCCTGGGAGCCTTACCTGTGCTCTAGTCAGGAGTGAAACGACAACTCTTTACCACACATTGAGAGCCAATGGAAGCAGGAAGCCGGAGGAAGGTAGTCCTAAGAGGATGAACCGTGGGATTTAGAGTCCTGTGGGTAGGGCAGAATGCCAGATATTCTAGCTGAAAGTCCTGTGGATCAGATGAAGCTGTCAAGCAGGGCAGTGAGATGAGAGAGCCATGGGGAGAGGGAGCTTGGAGATGGAGGCCAGGCAGGGAAGCTCAGCGGATAGCAGAGACAGAGAGCTTAGGCTGAGGATCAGGGTTGTTTTACAGGAAACTGTCAAAGGTAGGAAGAAAAAGGGAGCTGAGATAGCGTGTGACTAGAGAATCAATGAGGTGAAGAAATGGAAAGTGTAACACAAAATAATTCCCACAAAGATCAGATTAAGAAACTAGGTTAAACTCAATTTTGGCTTAATTTATATTATGAACGGGGCACTTCAGTTGTGCAGGAGACAACTATGTGGAAACGGGTTAAGTTCCTGAAATCGGCTGCCACCTTAAACCGAAAACCATTTGAGTAAGAAGACATAAAGGGTCAGGCAGTGAAAATCTCAGAGTAGACTCGACAAGACATATGAGCAGTGTTTAACGTGTCATTGTGTGTCTGGACCTCACTTGTCTGGGGAGCCTGGGAAAGTAGTGTTAAATTACGCAGAAGGAGATAGCGAGACCCTGTCAGGACATGGCGTGGCGTTGTGGAGAGTGCAGCGGATGGACGTGGCACTGGTTTGTGCCCCCCGGAGTGCCCTGTCAGGCCTCATGACCGCATTGGGCAACCACACACCGACACACACACACACACACACACATTACAGGGGAAGAGGAGCGATTTAAAGGCACACAGGGAAAAGAAAAACCATGGACTATATCTCCTTCTCCTTTAGCCCCTGGAGTTTTGCACCCTTTAGACTCTCTCCATTAGACTCACTACTGTCCATCTTTTATGGGAAGGATTAAAAATTATAAAAACCAAACTATCCAGTATATATATTGGCTCCTAGCAGTGAGTGTGGTGAAGCACGGATTAAAGCACAGACACCTTTCTGTTATGTTGTCACTTTGTAACTCAATAAATAAGTTTACTGTAATAGGCCCAACTAACTGTTTAACATATAAGATGAAGTTTTTATTGGCTCTTGCAGTTATACACATGATTGAGATTTTTCTCTGATAAATTTTAATAAAATGTTTCAGTCTTGATAAATCTGTCACCTTATTCACACCTGAATTACAACCATGTTGCAGCTGCCACCACATCCTACACTGAAAGTCCATATAGCCTGACATTCATCTTATCGATCAGCAAAGCATTGATCATAGAGCCTGACAAACTGTTTCACTACTCATTAAACCAGCAATAAACATTAACATGCATGAATAGTGTCAGCTGTCTTAACCCAAAGCAGGTGTTTTCTCCTCATTTACCTCTGGGCAAAAGCATCAATCAAGTTATTAAAAGTCAGGCCTTTGATCAAATGTGGTTCAGATGCCATCAGTGATGACAAGCTGAGATGCTTCTGGTTCATTTTGGTGAAAACTTTCCAAATCAGATTGTTCTCTTGAAATGTTTGACTTGTCTGACATGATACCAGTATGTGGTTAGGTTTGGTTCAGAAGTCCATGGCAGGCTGCTTTCTACACAAAGCTGTTGTCTGTTCATGTCCAGTTTTCAGTCTTTCCAGTTGAAGAGGCTAATTCACATCATCCTGAAAATTTAAATTGTTTCCCATATTTTCTGACAGCATAGTTAAGTTCTGTACAATGGAAGATTCACACCAACAGATAAATGCATAACAGACTCAGAGCTGTTGTTGTTTCTTGTGGTTGACAAGTGACTCTAGAACTGGATTTGAGTAAATAGGTAGTACTGTATGGTACTATGGTAGTACTGGTCGTACTGTAGATAGTCTGGTATTCAGTTTGGGCAGATAGGATTCACCTTCATGAGTTGGATGTATTTTTATATTCAAAATGTTACCCAGACTACCTTCAACATGCATGCAGAGTCACTTAAAGTTCATTAGGACTGTATAAGACGTATTCATGAATGTGCTTTTTTGTCCTAATTCCCTTGTGTTTTTTCAAATAATGGACTCCACAGAAAGTGTTGTCACACTGTACTGAGACACATATGTACATGTCCTTGTTCCTTTTCTGTTATCTTCTGTCTGTATCCACTGATTCTGTTGAGCGTCCTTTGTCTGCTTCAAGGTGCTACAGAATGTCATTCAACCCTCGGTCTGACGCTCTATTGTGCTGTGCAGAGCAAAAACCTTGATGTGAAAAGTTGGTGGTTAGCTGACAGACATGGACAGACCTTTACGTTAGGATTGGTGCATACAGTAGATGAATGACTTCATCTGGCACGTCTGCGGCATTGCTGTTGAATGAGGTGTTGGGAAACAGCATAGAAGTGGAACATTTCTTTGATGGCTAGGGTGTGGGGCCAATTGCATTTTGGCATTCAGCATATTCCGCGACACTTCAGGGGCTACAAATCGGATTAATAAACGCTTAATTACTTTAAAAGGAAATTCCTCTGGCTTTAATCGAATATTAATCACTGCTTATCGTTGTCTTTTAGTCACACTTAATTACCATGCTTTTCCGCTTTTCACCTCTTTTCTTTCTGTTTTCTGGGGTGTGCACGGATAAAACGGTTAGTGTTCTGCATGACTGAATCACTGCCTTTATTTCTAATACACTTGATTATCGTCTATATCCATCTATTTTTTTACTCCATCAAAACCCTGGTTTATGATTGATTGGTAAGACCTTGAATGCATATTTCATGCAATACTATACATTAAAGCATTTTCAGAAAATAAGAGAACAGTTGTCTCTCCTGTGAATGAACACTCAGTGGATGCTGAAAATGGGAATTTAAAGGATATTGCTTGCGTAAAAGTGTGTAAAAGTACTGTATTTCCTCAGTGGTTTGTTGGTGCACTGTACATCAAGGTTTCACGGGATAAAAGTGATGAGTTTTGAACAAGATAAATCTAGCCTAAGTACAGGCCAACCTGAATGGTTTACATTTCTGTAGATACACAAGGTAAGGTTCACTCTCACTCCCACTCCATCCATTACCTGTGGCTATTCAAAGAGATGGACATTTTGGCCAACCTATCACATGTGGAGGCTCAGGCATTTGTCTCCAGGGCACTGACTGACCACACGAACGAAGCTTCGCTGTGTCCAACCCGAATATCCCCTGACATGTCGCTCCGGCACGCAGAGAGTATAATTCAACCTGATTGGCTAGCTCTGCTGGAAGGCATGATTCTGGCCTGTCCAGCACCGTTCATCACTGTGGCCCAGGGGCATCGTGGGAAGGGGGGAGGAGCGTGTTATCCTGGTCCAGTTAACACCGGTGACTTAGATGAAGGGAAAACCCCATTGGTTGAAAAAGATCAATATGATTTTTTGGGCTGAAAAATCCCACCATACCAACATGTTCTAGTTGGCACCCACTCAGGGATTTTTCTCTTTCATGTTCGTACTGCCTGCCACTTTCTTCTGTCTTGCTCTCTCTCACAGTTTCTTCTCTGGCCCTTTACATGCTCACATACACATATGTGCCAACGGTGTGCGCTCTAGCATGTGCTCCTCTTTTGTTTCTCAATTGTGACACAAAGTGCTATGGGCCAAACTGGCGAGCGCGAGGGATGCTTAGCCCGATTCTGTCTCTCTCAGTGCCCTCGGATGCCCTGCAGGCTAGAGAAGATGGCCTGGGAGATTTCGCCATGTGCCCTGCTTCCATCATATATGACCAGTCTACTCCCTTAGCACTGCAAAACTATGGTACTCTGTCTGTCATTGTAAAAATAGATCAATTAAATGCTTTGCTTTGCTAATGGGCTCCAATGTTTGAGCTCCAGTGAAATTTTTTTGAGCAATGAATTGCCAGTGAACCAGGAATTCTGCTCATATTATTAAGTTTTGCTTACTCTCTATTATTCTTTCAAATTAGGTTGCATACAAAAATGTTTTTGGTGCATTGTTTTGTATATGAGTAATCCAACCAGCAAATAAAAGCAATGTAACATTCCTGTGAAGTGAAGAATTAGCTCTTTTTTGTTTTGTTTTTGCCTTTTTTGTAACATCATGAAACTTCCTTTCTCTCGTATCGGTAATAAGAGAAGGACTGGCGTAGAGCGCAGCAGGAAAGTGATTAATGTACTGCAGTTCCTTTGCCACATCCTGGCACGATGCATCCTCCGGTAGGTATTGCCAGCTGGTTCTCCTTCCTTCCTGCAGAGAGTAGGAGTACCAATCTCCACTATCATAACAGCAGCAAATTACATCTTCCACAAATGAACTATGCCCACCCCCCCCTTTCCTTTACCATATCATCTTCAAGGCGTGGGGAGAGGGTGGTGGTTATGGTGGTGAGGGGAGATGTAGAGCGCAGCCGATTATCCCCTAATTAACGCTGATACCTCCCCCATGGACAATGTCCCATCTCATCAGTGGCCCGCCGCGTCTTAATGTTAGGTGCTAACTACCTCCCTCGCATATGTCAGTCCTCGTTAAGGGACTATGCCATGCGGTAATGTCCTCCTGTTTAATGGCTTGTAAAAAGATGGTTAACACTCACTATTTGGCTTCCCTCCTTTTTTCTTCTCGCCGCCACAGCGAGATGACAGATACAGTATGATCGAGCACTCTTTGGGGGAAGTTAATTGCAGGCTGAGAGTACCTTGGTATTTGAAGTGAGATAGTTGAGAGAAGGTAAATGATTGGCCCCTTGGCAATATGTTATACAGTTAAACCAGCCATAGTCACAATATGGTTACGGGTGACTCGTTAGGGTGAGTGTTGTCTGGCCGGCCACAGGCTAAATAGATATATGAGGTTAGAAATTATTAGTCGTCCGTTACTAAATTATTTATCAGACCTGGCTGTCTCATTAATAAAATACAGTTTTACCGTTGTTATTCCATAATCATTAACAATGACCAATGACACAAGGCGCAACCTCATCAGCAACTCCCTGTCTGAACAATTAAATGTTTTTCCTTTTGAACTTCACTTCTGAATTCATTAACCAATAACCATGTCTTAGAAATCTATTATGCAGCATAAGTTTACTGTGCCATTAGTCTGCAAGGCAGTAAAAGCAAATGAACTGTCACTTCTCAATATGCGTGTGTTTTCGCTAGACAACAGTAAGATTCTTCTAATGTCAAGAGCTGTGCTTCTTTTTCCTCTCTGCATCTCCTCACTCACCCTCACTCCATCCCTCTCTCTCCCTCCATCTATGAGTTCCTGTTGTATTATGAAAAAAGCAAACACGATTATTTTTGATTTCCCGTTTGCCTGAGCAGTACATTTGGCCCACCCCTCTCTCCCCCGACCCTCTTGATTGAGGGCTAATGAAAAAGCTGTCCTGAGCGTCGCTCCCTCCCTGTATCCATTAAGAATAATTAGACGGGAACAATTTTGATGCCTGTAACCTCGGCGAGTGTGGCTAATGGTGTTATAAATTGCTCCTTGTCCTGGGCCCTGCACGCATTGGCGCGCAGTGGTGGGGGCGAGACGCTTAATTCAAAAGCACTCTGTCAACAGCACTGATTTGTGTGGTTAATGAGAGCGTTTAAAACAACAGGCGCAGCTCATGCATCCTAATGCCGATGGCAGGAGCAGGTTCGATAAAGAGGCTTGTCCACCATAATTAGCCGCGACAAACGCCCAGGATTAAGAGACAGGGGGCCGAACATAGTGCGCCCTCTTAAAATAGGCCCCGTTTGCTCTCACTCTCCCTCTTCCTCTCTTTGACTGACTCTCTCCTTATATCCTCTCTCTAACAGCATGACGAACTGCATTGTTTCTATCTTCTGTCTCTCTTGGTCTGACAACTTGACTGCCACCTTTTCTTTTAGAATTCACTGTAGCTTTTCTTTCCCACTTTCTGTATGTATAATATTTGTTTCCGAGGCAGAAGAAAGCTTTGAGCCTAGAAGTCTCTCTGGGACATGGACTGCCGGTGGGTGGGGGCGTTCAGGCCTTACAGCTGGGATACATGTTCTCCTCTCACTAACTCTGACATTTTCTCCCCCTAAGGAGTCAACCTATTTCTCCACTGATCTTCACTACAATTTTTTTCTCACTCTCTCCAGTGAACTGCTCTGTCTGTGTCCCCTCCACCTGTCCAGTCTCTATTTATTCTCCCATTTTACCTCCCCTCCCATGTGTTGTTTCTACACCATGAGCTGCTCTCCTTTTTCTGTTTTTGTCCCCTTTCTATACCTCACTGACTAGCTTTTACAGCCTAACAGTGAAAGGGTCAGATGGCTGTATGCCTGCGGGATTCATAAAACTTTAGCAATGTCTGAAAGCTGTCCCTTTGTGCTGAATTGAAGAGTAGGAATGATATTCAGAGACAAGACCATGAAGAAAGTGCACATGTTCAGTACATTTTTTGAAATAGCCGAGGAAAAGGGACAGAAAAATTGAGAGAAGGAAGACAGCTTTGAACAGATATAGAGACTGACACTGGAATCAAGGACTTTAATGGCAATGGACCTGAAACAGTATAAAGTCCTCGTTAGGACGAGGGTAACTTTTATCCTTGCCAGTGCTGTGTGCTAAAGGAGCCTCTAATATGTTTTAATCAGCCGCGTTCTGCAGAAGGTCTTCCAAAGGACTGTGTCTGTGCCTCTGTAATGGATAGAGAAGGAGAGAGTGACAAAGCCAGGCCCACTTTAAAAGGTGTTCAATTCCCCTGTAAATGCATGCTGACAAGATTAATTGAGCATTGCAAATGGTAAACTCTGAAACCCACACCTCAAAAAACGGACGCACATGCACACAAATACGCACAGATGTCGGTGTTGACACAGTGACGCACATACCCACACAAACAGGCATAAACACACGCTCAAACACTCATATATGCATACAGACACATACATATTGTGTTCATAAACACACATTAGTCTGCACATTCCCACAAGTATGCACACCAGTGTGCTTGCTTGCACACACACACACACACACACACACACACACACACACACGCGCGCACACACACACGCACGCACACCCCTGCTGGCCTCCCTCAGCCTACTTCCACGTGTCTTGCCCAACACAAATGACTTGATGGGCAGTTAAATGCAGGGGTCGGGGGTTAAATGAACACCGTTGTTTATGAGGATGCGGTGTGAATCCATTTGCATTCTAATATTGCCTCTATTCTGAAAGACACACACATGCACACACACACAGGGCCCGTTACAGGCAAAAGGGAGGGTGCGAGAGGAGGGGAGATGACTGGTGGACGGCTTGTTTTAAAATCCCATTATCAAGTTATTTATGGAATTCATGGCCCGACAACCTCTGTGACCTTGTTTTGTTAAACATGAACCAGACACGATTCCGGCACGTGGTGCTGCCTATTAGCTTTTGTTTTCAATAGCCTTAAAATGTCAGCAACTTCAATCACCCCTTGGGCAGCTTTCCACTTGTGTGTTTTGGCCCTCATCAAATGGACACATGGTACACATACACAAACGCAGACTCACACATTCAGACATGCACATTCGTAAGGACACACATGCATGCTCACACAATCGTTCACACACATCGTATGCCTGCATGTAATGCATGCAACGCAGAAATGTACACACAGCTTGCAAATGCAAAATCCAAAATGCAGACATAAACACACATTCCCACTCTAACTATGCCAAAACCAAAGCATCCAGACAGACATCCCATCTCAGACCAGACCCATTACTCTCTGTCTGTATTTGTGTTTGTTTGCTATTTAATCCAATCTCTATGGCTAGTCATGGGCTCAGTGACACACAAGGATGAAATCCATGCAAATGCCAACAACCTCTTTACCCTAATGCTCCTGTTTAAACATGGAAGGCCCATTCGTTTCCCTCCAGCTATCAGTGCCGTGCATCAGTCGAAGACCACTCATTACACGTAAACAAACTGGAGGATTATTCAAAAATGCTGCCGTCCCCGTGACATGTGAGAGTTTCTGGTGGGAGATGGAGAGTAAGATGAAGTGGTTGCAAGGTTGTATGCAAAATGGACTTATTTAAAGGGTGAAAAGTGCATGTGTTTGTACAGTTCATTTTTGTTTTTTTGATTGTATGTGTTGATCTATATTTCCGTACTCTGTGACCTACATGTGGGCAGCCCTCACTGGCTGTGCGGTGTGTCGTGGTGGGGTCGTGAACATTGGTGGTGTAAGCATCACCTGGCTGCTCTCCATCTTGCTTTGCCACACTCAGGGCTCTATTTTTGTAAAGGAAAGTGAGGGAGTTATTAGCGGAGAGAAGTTTTTATTTCATTAGACTGTGTGAACTGTTTTCAGTGTGTCAGTATCCAACTGTTGATTTGCAATAGAAACTGTAGAATTGAAACAAGTTTGATGTGCATAAGCATGGAGGCTGCTGTGGTTATGCTGCAACAGTGTGATGCCTGTTACACAAAATGTAATCAGCACATCTGTTGCGTGTAATTGTGGCCATTTCCATTCAAAGTAACAGGGAATGGTAATGCTGTGAGGTTCTTCGTGCACAAACTATTGTTAATTGTTTCCACCTCCAGTGCTTCAGTCCTCAGGTTGCTCCCCTTTTTAATTAAACCGTTCAGTGTGTAAATATATTATGATTTCGCCTGTTTCAATAAAGAGCAGAGATAACATCCTGCAGTTCTACAATGTTCCTTCTTTCCATCATCTCTTTCTTGTTATTTGCCCACAAAACTCTCGGCAAACGCCACTGGCAAAGAGCAAGTATTTGAAGAGGGCAAAAGTAAAATTGAGCCACAGACTGCTCCTGTGTGTCTTACATTATTCAACGAGGCTCCAGCTGTGAGGCATGGAGGATTAAATCTCCCACATTCTAACATATGCCAGCTAAAAGACTTTAACACTGGTGTGGGCCAGTGCCACCAGGCAAAAACAGACTAAAACAACAACAGTTAAGCAGCCCTCGTGCGCTTCATGATACTTTTCTACCCCTTTGAGAAGATCAAGCCAAACACTGATTAACATTTAGTGATCAAATGTGGCAGCTATAGGTCTGCCACAGGCCAAACTTCACTACTCAAAGTCAATCCATTATATATTGGCTAAAAAATATAGTTAATGGTCTTAGAATTGAATACATTATCCTTGAGTGTGCAGCCTGCACCACTAGCCACTGAACCAGCACATTAACAAATGTTTGAATATTGAATTTAGTTTTTTCACTGTCTCTCTAAAACTTTAACACACACTTCTTTATTTTTTGGTTAAAAAAAACATACTTTTAAACACCACATAGGTATCAAATAAAGAACTTATTTCACAAACTGTGGACTAAAATCTCTCTTTAAAGGAAACAGTAAATGCTCAACAAACAAAGCAAGAACAATTGTTTACAACTGACAAGAAATCCATCACTTCATTTAAGTCATATTCATCTCAAATCCTGAAATTAAATTGCATTTTTTTGGTCTGCTACAGCATACGTACAAACATGAATGCATGTCCTGTCCTGCCCTTTACTTTTTGAATGAGCAACCAAATAAACATTCACAAGGGAAAAGTGCACTGCTAACGTCAATTTGAAGGCTAGATAGCTAATTATCTGTTGAGCTGCAGCACATTAAACAGCATGTAAACATACCTGCATGTGCCACTTTGGTCTGGTTAGATGCTGGTGTGGTCCTTACTCTTCAGTACCACTAACAACACACTGCAAGCGCATGACATGTGGTTATAGCACAAGTTTGTTTACTCTGTCTCTTGTTCCCTGCAGTGTAACACCGGCACTGTGGCAGCCTGTCAGCAGCTGTCAATCAAACAGTGACACTGACGCACCCCTCCAGCTGATTGAAAGGGAACATTTCTGATTCTTCCCCAAACATGGTTTTCTTCCTTTTAATGATAAAAAAGAATACATTTAAAAATCATGTTCACATTAATTTTGATATTTGAAAACCTGTGATTTGGGTAGACACAAGGATGTGGGTTTTAGATATGTTTATTTCACTCCCAAAAGTAATACTATACAAAACAAAAGTTAATATTAACTGTGGTCAACAAAACAAAATTGAACCTAAATACAGAAAACTGAATTGCGAGAGACCCAAACAACTCATTTAAAAACAAGCTGACTTAATGACACAAAGCGAATGCAGTCTACTACAACAGTCCTGCAGTGAATCCTACCTTTGTGAAGGTTAGAATGTTTTTGTTGTTCAGAAAAGTGTTGCTTCAACTGCATGTTCATTTCGGAGGCTGGAGGTTTGTGATGCTGTTGAACTGTATTGTGTCATACAAACAGGTGTTTCTACTATTTCTTTATATCAATGAGGACAGCCTAAATCATTCTCTACCCACAATTCTTTACAGATCTTAGGAATTGTTTTCAGCCAAGCACTTGTTTTCTAACCACATTTGTAACCACATTTTGCTCCGAAACATCACAGAACAATATTTTTATTAATGAATAGATTCAACAGGCAAACACCTCTCCCTATGACTAGACATTTTGCTTGCTGAATGAATTTACCCCATGTTGACAGTGCAAACAACACAATCAGCAAATCACTTCAAGTCCATTCATTTCCTGCAGAGCTGAATGACAGAAGAACACAGCTGATGTGTGGACAGTCAACAGGCTGGTCGTCATGGCTCAAGTATTCGTGGTCATCATCTGTTGAGAACTAATCAGATGTCTGTGCTTCCTTGTGTCTCTGCTGTTAGAGTTTTGCCTCGTTACCAGTAATATTGTTTTTATTATTATTGCTGCAAAAATAAGCTTCAAACAAAGCTTGCATCCTCTATGGGTTTATTGTCTTACATTAGTCGTCTTTAATTTAACTGTTCAGAACTCAAGGCTTAATACTTATCAATGCATCCATCCAATTTTAAATCTTAAGGAGAGCATATCCATCCATCCATCCGTCATTCCCCCATATGAAGCTATTTTCTAATGATGCCTTTAGATTTCAGGTCACAGCTTTATACTGCAGGTGCATATCAACTTGCTTTGCTCATATGATTTGTTCGCTATGTATGTTTAACATGCAACACAGAAGTTGTTGATGGAAATAATTTCCAGCAAATATCCTGTTCTAAGGAATGCGCTCTTGATTGAAAATATAATGCACAATTACACCTGAACATGCACTGACGTGTGTATGCAGGTGATACAAGAACATGCATACCAACTCACAGAAAGCCCTGGGATGTGGTGCAGGTGGTTGTCAGTGCCCCGGGAAAGAGTCATTTTCACTGAGGGAGAGGCGCCAAAATAACTCAGTCCACGCCAATGCGAGGGTGACTGCTCTGCAGACTGGAGGAAGGAAAAAAAGAAAAGGCAAGAGAAAAAGTTACTGCACAAAACAGAGGTGTTGGCTACAGGATTAATTAAAACCAGACTGAACAACTGTACCTACTCTTACCTTCTTAATTTAAAGTAGTTAATCTTTACAGTGGGTTCCTATGAGTAAAACCCTCAAATTGTAATTATAGTCCTTTCAAAATGCAGTAAAGTGGATTGTAGAAAATAGAATACAAATATATTAAAAGCAATGATTTTAAAGTATGACTCAGTATGCTGTGGCACAGTCAGATACCAAAGTCTAATTATCAAATTACAGTCACATACATGCAGTTCTTTTAATTATGTTCTTGCATTTATGGGAATGCCCCACAGCCTGGCCTATATTTTATAATGTTTATGCCTATAATGATATCAATATTTGAAAAGTTTAATGTATCATTTCAGTAATTAAAGAAACAACACATTTTTAAATGTTTGAAAAATCCCTTCATTTTTTTTAAAAATGGTGACCAAGATATGTTGTGAGTGGGGCAGTTGAAGATTAAACTCATCAGTCCTCTCAGGTGGTTTTAAAAAGGTCTCAAACACATCTTCAGCTTATCTGTGAAATGTCTTGTTATTTATTAACCAACAAACACTGATACCAATATATCTGCTATAAGGTAGTATTGGCTGTTATACAGGTTGAGCAATGTTTTGGCCAAGCTCAAGGGCCATAGGATCCAGTGTAGCAGATAAGTAGGTCGTAGTAGTAGATGTTTATTTGGATCGCATGAACAGTATCTATCTTTGTATTAATCAATTTACAAATACAACAGTTTATCCAGATTCTTTCTAAAACTTTGCTTTTTGTGGTTCACAGAGGTGCCATGCTCTGGCTTGCTTCATCTTAATCAAAGTGTGTAGTTTTTCTGTGGCCTTCCTCAAAAATTAATGCATACATTCTTTATGTGCGTGTACCATACCTGTGCTTTTTCCAGTGCGTACAGCACATCAGAGCAGGTACCACACCTGCTCTTATACGCCACACTTTTGCCTCCAGTCTGTATAGAAACTCCCTCCCAGATCCACAGGTGGTCCGCGGGGCCCCTTTGGCAGAAAGCCTGCTCCTCTCCCTCCACCCCATACATTAGTTACCGCTCCTGGGAGTGTCTGTGTATGTGTGTGTGCATGTAGGTGTGAGTGTGTGTGTGCTTGGGGTGGCAGTGCTCCCCAGTGTAGTGTTGGCCCCAGGCAGCACAAGGTAACATCAAACGATTCTTCTCTTTATGACTTATTTATTTATTATACCGACTCACCGTGTGTGAGTGTGTGTGTGTGTGTGTGTATGTGCGTGTGTGTGTAGGAGAGAAAAAGAGAGTGTGAGTTCGTACTTGAACAGACTTGTGTGCATTTGTCATCGGTGCCAGTTTGTTTTCAGTCGGTCCTCATGCACCGCCACGGGTTGCAGCAGTGTCCTCCCTGGTGGTGAGCAGAGGAGCCAAGGGAGGGTGGGGGGTCCCTGTAACTCCAACTTTGGGACCCACATGGGTCTCTGTGCTCCAGCCTCCACCGTGTTCAAGGAATATAGGAACCTCCCTCATCTACCGTAACTACTGTCCCAGAGCAGCAGATACATAGGAACACATAAAACTGAGGGAGAGAGATGTTTATTGGCACTGTCACCTTGGATGAGTGTGATTTCCAAGACTGGCTTCATGCCACGCACCCTGGGAACGCTTCACATATGAAACACCCACTGCTGGAGATGAACATACAAGAGTCACCGAACTAAGGTTAATTTGATGAGGGAAATCCTCCAAGGCTGGCAGACATGGCAACAAACAACATCCAAAGCAAACATTCAAACTCCCACAATTAAATTTTAAATTAAATTTTACTCTGTTGTCCTTGTGTTTTTCGCAATTGCTGCCATTTAGCATTAAAAATGGAAGATTCAATTTATATATACTCCAGAGACTGAAAACTTAACATCTAAGTAAAGTAAAAGAAAAAGAAAAATCAGACATGATGAAGAGAAGCACTATATGTTAGACACATGTCAAAACTTGAACATCTTACTTAGTTTACTCTTCCTTCCCTGTGCAGCAGACTTGTATTTGCAATTCTTTGATTAGTTATCGACCGGGCACTTCCTCTGGTTGTGCATATGGGCTGCTCGAGAGCTCAGAAAGGCTTCAGACAATCAGGGCTCCTACCTACTTTACCTGTGATGAATCGCATTACCGCTGGACCAAGTGCCGGCCGAGCCCCTTGCTGAAAAATCGGCCAGCTAAAACGGGCGGACGGGAAGCCGTATGGCAGAGCACTTCGTCCCGACACTTCCCCCACCCCTTCCCTCCCTCCAAATGAATATCCAGTCCCGTCCTCCATAAAGTGCATTAGGCACGGAGAGTCATTAGTACAAATGGGCTCAAGGTACTTCTGCAAGGAGGCTGCGTGTGTGTGTGAGAGTGTGTGTATAATGGGGATGTAGGTTGGGAGGGGGGACCAAGCTGGAGGATGCTTATGTCTCTCCTTTTTTTGGCATGCCCACCTAATCCTCTCTCTCTCCACACACACACACACACACACACACACACACACACACACACACACAGACCTAGTCTGTGAATCTGCACCTATGCCTCGCCACCCCCACTCCTTCTCCTCTGCTCCCCCCTACCATTCCTGTGGAGAAGACAGGGTGCCCCCCTGCCCCTTGTTCTCTCCTGCTGCGATGGGGAAGTGCATCCTCATTTAATAATGTATCAGAGAGAAGACAGAGAGAGAGAGAGAGAGAGCTCTGACCCAGACGAATGCAGCCTCTCCATTATTTAGCATTTACAGACACCTTCCAGCTCATTTCTGACTCAATATTTAATATAGCAGTAGGAGAGGGAGGGTATTCTCTAATACTCACACCCACTTGATTTTTGTTTGTATTATGGCCTAATGAAAAAAGAAGGTGCATAGCCATATTTGTGGGCATGCATGAGTCTAAGAAAAGGTGAAAAATGGATGAAAGTGTGTGTCCGTGTGTGTTTGTTGCGTGATGTGTAGGTGGACATAAGCAGACAGGAAGTGACAGAGCTCATAAACATACAGGAATATCTTCTGATCCCTGTCTTGACCTCCTCCTCTCTTTTGTTCTTGCTGGGTTGCATGTGAGCAAACAGACAAGAGAGGTGTTCATGTGAAAAGGTTGAGGGGTGGGAGGTTGTGTAATGTGGGGTAGCTGTATGTAGTCGTGCGCCTCAACGGGGGGTACCTGGCATGGATGGACAGACAGTCTTGAAAAGCATGAGTTCTGGTTTGTCAACATGGCCTGCTGGGACCAATGGCTCCTCACCCCTTTTGTCTGTCACAGAAATATCTCTACAACACCTCAGGGTCAAAGATGAGACTCATCCATCCAAACAAAATAAAACCAATTGTTGGCCAGTATCAGAGTCTTTGCACCCCACTGCACTGTACATACTGTGTATATGCTGGGGTTACTTTAAAGTCTTTGATCCTGTTTAGCTGTCTGACAGGACTGGAAGATGCAGGCCATCCACACTCTTGTGGCTAACCTTAAACCAGTGCAAAGGAGAGAGAACCAGAAAATGAAGATTTGTTCTGCTCGTAAGACATGAAGAGACATATATAGCACTGTTTGAGGTGATATTGTCTTTTTTCCAGAATATATTGACTTGAATTTAAATGTTATATGATCCCTATTTACATTGGACATGCATTTTTTGTTTGCATCCTCTATTCTTTATTCTAGTATTTTTAAGATGAGATTAAAAAGATTTTTGATTTCAGTAGCCATTCAACATTGAAGGTTAAGCATTAAAACGATGAGACATTTGGAGCACTGGACTTAATTCACAACCTCCTTTCACATTCATTTTCAATATCTATTATACTGTTATCGAGAAAATGATGCTGTTTATTCCTTACCAGCAGTGGGTTACTAATATATTCATTTGTTAGCTAAATGAGATAGCATACAACACAAACAAACCAATGAAAGTGAGTGAGGTTTTTTGTGGCTGCTTGAGAATGCAAGGTTAACAAGTTGATAACATCGCCTCTGCCCGCAAATATATGAAGAAGGAAATTTGCACCTTTTTATAGTGTGTTTATCAACGGACCCAATTCATTTTAGATATTTGTCACACCTCCATTTCACTCTTTATTGGAAGTAATGAGTCCTCAATTAACTACATGAAAAAGTGTTTCACTGTGTGTGTTTCTCTGCTTGTCAACATGTATGTATGTCTTCATAAAACTAGTATAAGCATGTAAAAATATACCGTATGTACAATGCAACCATACCTGCATATATATGAGCGTGCATGCTTAAGTGGATGCTCACATGCACCGACAGTATATCTGGGCTTTAATCACAGTCTAGTGTGACACGCTGGGCAGCAGTTGGCTTAAGACCAATGGCTTTTAACCCGGCAGATATGTCACGCTCGTGTATCATTAGTTGCGGCCGAAGGAAGGGAAGGACATGCAGAGAAGGAATGCACACTCTTCATATGCAAATAGTTGGCCCTGGCTTGTCAGGGCTCACCTCTGTCCTGTGACAACAGAAGGAGCAAGGAAACAGAGAGAGTGATACAGAGAGAGGGGGAGGCTTCTTCTCTGGGTTGTCAGTGGAAAACCACTAGCCAATGTAAATAATGCTCAGGCACCATCCATGAGGAAGCTGGATGCAAATGATGCTTAGTCTCACTATATGTGCCCGTTTCTTGTCGGATCACTTGGTCAGTCAGTCATTCAGTCTTCATGTTATTCCTGTTCTCTTGTGTTTTCATGTCACCTTACCTTTCTTCCATGCCCGTTTTTAAGCCTGTCTTTCTCACGCCTTACGAATCATTGCACAACGTTTCTTGTCATTGGTGAGAAGGTACAACAGGAAAACGCTACTCTTACAGTATTACAAAGCTCCCCTGGCAGTGTCATTTTTCAGGCTGTGTTAAAATCACGTTGTCAGGGATGATATAAATTACCCAGATAAACGCTGTCTGACCAACTCTGCTCGTACAGCTCCCTGGGTTCCCGTTTCTAGAAGGATATAATATGACTTCATGGCACAGTTTCTTTTCAACTTGCCATGTGTGAATTTTGCCTTTCTGTCAGAAGAATTCCCACCAGTACAGAACATAGTGCTGCCTCATAAATTGACAACACTGATGGCTGTCATCAGAGACAGCAAACAAAAACAACAAAGGAGAAGGAAAAAAAAAAAAACTCCATTAAAAAATTAAGCCAGCCTACAGCGTTGCACGGCCATTCTGTTTGTTTTTGTGTGAATGTGTGTGTGTGCATGTTTGTGTTTGGTGGGAATTTATGGCTTCAACGCGTCAGCGCTTGGCTAACACACTGCTCCCAACAACACTGTTGCCGGCGGAGTCAAAGCTGTTAGTGTGGACTCACTAATTATTTAATGCACTGTGTTATTTGTTTACATTGTTTCCATGTTGAACGATTGCAAGCTGTACAGTAACCCAGAGGAGCTTTCTGTGCTTTTTTTCCTCACACTTCCCTCTCTCTTTAGCTGTCTTCTTATCTGTCACACACACACGCTGAGTCTCCCATTACTCTACAATGCAAACCTAAGAAAAAAGTAAATCTTGGTAAATCAGAGGAAATACAAGGTTTTGCTTTTGGTTTATCTAGAATAAGTTTTTATCCCGTGCAAAACAGGCCTTCGTAAAACTGTTAAAGCAATTTATTTCCACGAAATTAAATGTAAGTGATCTGCAGGACAAGAGGTTTGCTGTTTTTAAACAAACTTATACATACATATATGTGTGTATATATATATATATATACACACATATATATATATATATATATATATATATATATATATATATATATATATATATATACATATACATATTCTCATTTTCAATAACAGCCTTGGTTGTGTTTACATTGGTTTGGAGGGTCACTCACTCATATTAGAAGCTGCCAAACTCCAATTCAGTTGTAGTTTCGGAAGGTTACTCAAGGGCAATTGAGCTTAGGTAGCTCGGTGAGAGAGGAGCCTCACTCATTCATTATCTCTTCAAAAAATGTCCACCACAGTTTGGAGAATTCAGTAACCTTCCACTCATGTATATGTTGCCCATTTTCTATTTTTGTGCTCAGTCTTCCCTCTATTCCTCTCTCTGAGCTTCATCCACACTCGCTCCATTTGTCTTGAAAGCACAGGACACACACACATGAACTTATTGAGCACAGAGAAAGAAAATCCATCCGAACAAAAAAAAAAAAAAACGAAGCGGATGAAACGGACACGGCTGCTGACAGAATTGTGAATCTGACACAGAAAAGCGCACAGCCAACAGCCACCCCTTTACCGCTCCGTCTCTTTTACCTCTCCTTCTGTTCATGCCCACCACCACCACCATTTCTCTTTTTCCCATGGAATCCATTTCACATAATTAAAGACACTCAAATGAAATGGACCCTCAGGAAAAGTGGCTTTCAGCAAGGAGGAGGTTGTGGAGGAGGAGGTGGATGAGAGGCAGAGAGCCGGGAGTGGGGTATTGGTTCTTCAAGGAGCACCCCTCCTCGTTACCTCCCTCCCCCCGTCCCCCTCTCGATGGGGGCCCACCCTGGAGGGAGGCAGAGTGGCTCTGGCCCCAGTACGGATCAATATCATCTCCGTTATTAATATCAAAAGCGCATTACTTTGTTTTGCGTCTGGCAGTGGGCCAAGGCAGCTCGAGGGCCCTGTACCGACCGACGGCTGTTTCCTTCCTTCCTCTCCACCCCACCCTCGCTGGCCATTTACCGGGACCATAATTTACTTTGGTGAGTTTTTAGGGTATTGTTTTGTCAGGGCCAATCAGGGCTGAGTAACAAATGATCCCGGTGGAGTGGTGGTGGCCTGGCCCCAGCCACCCCTCCTTCCCGCTCCGTAAGTGACACACGTGGCCAAATTCATTTTTGAAAGTTTCGCATCAATTGCTTTCGTCCTTGACTCCGGGAAGAACGGAGAAAGAAGGAGGGGTGAACAAGAAATAAAGAGGGGGATGGGCCTGTGAGGACAAACAGGTGCCAGGGTTAAACTGGACGGAGTGTACCATTCACTCCCTCGCCCTGCCCCTCCCGACTCTCTCACCAGGGATGAGGTAACAACACAAACAAGCATCCCTGCAGTCAGAATTAGACATGACGGTATCTCTAATTGGCCCATTGAATTAAAGGGGCCACGGTGGAGCTCGCAACGAGAAACAAAAAATATTGACCACTTAAAGGAAGAGAGGGGGGAATTGATTTTCAAGACGACAGCGAGCGTTTACCTCATAGCGCGGAGCTCGCTCACTCTAGAGAGCACACTGTTAGGCATGATAGCCCAACCACTGTTTTTGTGGAGCGCTTCTCAGTTTGTGGTGCATATCTCCAATTTCTGACACGATACAATCATGTCAGATTTGAAAGATTTTTAAGTCTCTCTTTTTATTTTTCCATGCCATAAATCTATTGAATACATAGTTTGATACACTTGGTTTCATCCAAATCGATCAATTGGCAGTTTTTAGCGGAACAACTTTTTGAAGTAATGGTAATGTTTGAGTGAGAGGAGTGTGGGAACATCACAAACAGCACATGCACACAAACAGAAAAACAGTTTCAATTTCTAGAATACTCACTTTTCTCATTTCTTTTTTTCCCACACTATTGTAATGCACAGGGTGGACAACAAGGAGCATGTCTGCTTCTTTGCCATCCAGAGACAGACCAAACTTGTTTTGGACATTGCTGTCACAATCGTCAGATGTCAGTAAACTAATCTCTGACATGTGAGAAATCAAGCTGCATTCTTGTTGCTAATTCAGAGATAACAGAGAAAAGTGGCGAGTGGGGCTGAAAAAGAAAGAGAGTATATAAATGTGTGTTTTTGTGTGAGGACAGATATTAAATACATATTGCCCAACCATCCCCGGCACCTTCTGTCTGTCTCATGTCTCTAATGAATGCTCAGGAGTCTTCTTTGTCTTCTGTCTTGGTGTTCATCACATTTGTGGCACATATTAGATGCTCAGATGACCCCCTCCTCTTGCTCACCTTACACACTCAGACACTGACACAGGGCTGATAAAAGGTCTTAGCCTGACAATAACATATGAATATTTCACTGATGATGAAATATTAATTTGGGCCTGTTTGCTTTTTGTCTTTCACTGGTCTGCTCTTCTTTCATTTTCATAGCACTTGCCTGTGCATATCACACATCAATTTAATCTTAACTGTCATTTCAGGATCATTATTTTCTGTGAGGTTGAAGGAAAAGGGTTTGTCATAAGTGAGAGAAGGAGGACTGAGGGATGAGATGTGTGCATGTGCATGTGTGGTTGCACGTTCGCAAGTATCTATGCAAATTCAAAATTAAAGAGGAAGACATCAGGGCTATACTTAATTGCTGTGTCCGTGTAAATGTGTTCCTATTTATACTGACTGGCTTAATTGTATGTGTATGTACTGAAGCTTATGTGTCCGCTCCTGGAAATCTACTTCAGTGAATATATGTGAGAGTTGGTGATGGTGGGCCATTGCCTGGCATCTGCATTTGCTGAATAGTGACATCTCCTCCCAACCATTTGGCCTCTGATAGTACGCGCTCGCAGCTTGCTTCTCGCTCCATATTGATGTCGCGCACCAGGAGGTTGCTTCAGGGTGCCATTGTAGAGGGCGCTAATTTATGCATCTTTCAGGGCGCCCAACACCAGGCACCGCAAACATCGCAGCATGGGTAAACACTCAGGTGCACTTCCTCTCTCTCTCTCCAACCAAAGTGCAAACGAGAATCAATGGAATTAAAGAGACGTGGGCTCTGCTGCAAAGAAAAACAAGTCACCTAGGTCGGGGTGAGATGGCTGTAGGCTATGCAATGTCATGCATGGTGTAGAGGGATGGATGTCAGAGCCAACACAACAAAAAACACAGAGTCTGTAATTTTTCTCTGCCTCACCTCCAGCGGAACAGCGCTGCTTAGATGGGCCCGTTGGGGATCCAGAAATACTTTGAAGCGATAAAGACGTTTGCTACAAGTCAGGTTTAGTGACAGTTTGTTTGCTGTGAGACATTCGCCATCGCCGATTAGGATATGAGCTGAAACTGCACAATTAAATTTGACAGTTCTAAAAAAAAGAAAAAAGAAAAAAAAAGCAAATACAAACATAACACTTTATGTTTTTAAATTCAACTTCTACTTTAAAAACACATAGCGAGCATACACTCCGTTTTCAGGAATGTGACATTTATCCAGTGAAGTCTGGTAGAGAGGTGAGAGCGGCAGGTGGAGCAGACGGCAGGTGGTTGCTGCCGTGCCATGTTCTACTGTTTGACATGAGAGTAACGTGTCAATCAATGGCTTCCTCCCTACTTCTCCTGTGGGGCCTTGTGCTATTGATTTCGGAGTGTGTTAGAGTGCCATGGGGTCTTTACAACCACGCAGAAGATTCACACCACTGAAAAACTGAATATACACTGGAAGCTCTTTTACCATCCAAGTAAATTAACGGATTAATGGTGTAGTTGCAGACTATTAAACAAAGAAACACGACAATTAAGGAGCTAGAACTTCTCGCAAATGTGTCCATCAGAAAGGATGCCCAATGACATGCCAGGAAATTAATTGATCCCGTGCTTTCATATCCTTCTATACTGTTTGCCTTGCGACTTTATTGTGTTGATTACTTGCATATCAACTCAAGTCTGTTATTTAATTTATGTGTGCCCCTTTGAGTGAGTGTAGGGCTCTAAAACAATCTTTAAATATGGCTGCACTTTCAAATAGTTCAGAGGCCCACCGTTTCTCATTAACCATCTGAGGACAAATCATTAACAACTCATTAAATCATATCTCCTTCCGTATCAGCGAGCCGTCTCTTCTGCCAACAAATGGGCAAGGTAATAAATCCCATCATCAAACGACCTCAAATTATCGTTACGGTGGCGTCTGTTTGTTATCAAGGAGAGACATTGATTAGAGGGAATAATAAGGCTCCTTATTCCTTTCATTTTTTACATGGCCTCTTGAAATTGGAACAAAAGGACATAATAGAGACAAGAGTGCAGATGACATGAAGGTTTTCTTTCTTACTATACAATTGTACACTCTGTGCTCTACTTTACTCTCTTGCCCTGCCTTTTTTTCTGGCACTAGAGATAGCAAAGGCACAAGACAGTTGTTTTAAAAGAAGTGTCTTGAAAAGGTATCAAGGGGCGATAGCTTTGGTGGCGTTATTAAATCAAGATTTAATTGCAACCTCTTTATGTTTCATCTTGTGGTAGAAAATGACACTGTCTATATTGTGTCTGTAATTCAAGGGCCGTTGTCTCCTTTCAAGGTGTTGCTTTCATGGCCAAGAATCTTTGATTGTCTACAAAGGCTTTGAAAACAATCACTTGGCGTAGGATGTAGAATGTGCATATGATCTTTGTGTTTGAATCAGTCATGTGTCACAAAGCGTTGTTTGAATGTATAATTAACATACTGTGGATGCTGTAATCACCGCGCTCATCTGCTTGCCAGCCACGGTTATCTGAAGCTAACAAGAATTGGAGCAATGAAGCAAAGTGAGGTCACCCATATTGTTATGCAGTGGCCAGGCTTCTTCTCTTTTACTTTTATCTCTGTGAGTCTCTTTTACTTTCCATCCTTGTTTTTCTTCCTTACTTCTCTTTCTACTTCCACTACCACCTCCCCTCCACCCTCTCCGTCTCTCTGCACGGTGGGGGGAAGATGTATGCCGGTGCCCAGGTGGAGAGGGGGAGAAATCAATAGTGAGGGTGTTTGAAGTTTTCTGAAAGACTTCCCAGGGAAGACGCTCTTGTCAGGGTGATAGATAAAGCTCGCGCCTCAGTCAGCCCCGGCAAGAGGCGGCCAGAGGAGAGGAGAGCGCCTCACCTTTTTAAGTGGGGCCCTAATAATAAAACAGCATGAATAAAACATCCTGGCTGAACCACGCGCTGCATTAGCGCTGCCGTCCCGTTATAAATGATACCGGTGGCCCTGACGCCATTTGGGTAAAAGCCCACAGCACCGCTTTAAAAGAGGGCCGTGCACAGGGAAAGGGAGATAGATTGATATGTGTGTTCTGCACTTATTTATTTATATGTTATGGGGCTCAGGGAAGAATGAGGGAGAATTAGTAAGTTTTAGTGTTGCAGGGTGACTTATTGTTACTTTATTGCTTGTGGAGAGTTGGTGTGATCAGCAGTGTGAGGTCATTATCTTTGCTGGCTATTCTTCCTTCCCGGTGACCTAAAAAGCAATCGTCAGTTCGAGGCATGCAGCGATTAGAGAGAGAACTTTGACAAAAAATGTTTTTTCACACAGTTCTTGGTTTCTGCTCCTGTCCATATCTCCTGTGCTGTGTCTCAACAGTTACATCAGATGCCCTCAAGCTCTAAATCATAAACTTCTACATTTTTAACACCCTGAACTGAGCACTTGCTCTCACGGCTTGTTTATCCTGTAGGTAGTTTCATGTCGAGGCAAGTGCAGGTATCTCTTTTTAGTGCCACAAGAGAAAATTCTGTGATAACTTAATGTTCAGCATACGCAGCAGCTGACAAGGTCATTTCATTCCCATTTTACAGTTTAGCCTCTTCTTTGCAACAATGTCAATACCGTGGCAAAGTACAAAAACAACATGGCAAGGCAGTACAAATTCATCATTCATCAGGAGCATACGAACAGTAGCTTGGAGCTTATTCTCCCAGCCAGAAGGCTATCGGAGCTGCAGAGGGACATAAATCTCCCAGCACTGCTGCCCTGACCTCGTTTGTTCGGCCCTGACCGTTTCTTACTCCGGGTTTGTGGTGGAAGGGTGGGCTACAGCCACAGGGTCCAAGGAAAGCTTCCTGAACCCAAGGGTAAGAAGGGTCAAGTGGCCTGTCACAGGGGTCAACAGCTCTCAATAACCCCACCGGCCCAGAGGTCAAACCCTTGACCTCAGCTGCGGCCGGACACTTCAGAGAGAGGCAGAAAAAGAGGTCAAGCCATCTCCACCTCCGCTTTCACCTCCGCTTCCTCTGGCCACACAGGTGTCAGAGGCCCCAGTCCTCGCTAAAGGTCAGAGGTCTCAGTGCAACGGGGTCCACTTTAATGTGTTGGATCGGGCCATGATGGCAGGATCAATGCAGAGGTAGCAGGTGCTGGAGCTGTAGGTGCACGAGTTTCACTGATCGGCTGAACAGTTCAGGTCGAATCTTCATTGGCACCAAGCCATGGGGTCTTGTTTGTATGGCTTTAGTGCTTAACATCGTGGATGAAGTTCTGCTAAATCCAGATTACGACTGCGGAGAAAGCCTGCCCTTTAGTCAGTGTTATAGACCTGAATTCTCTTTATGCTAATTGCTCCTCTGTTCTGTGCATACATAACTATAAAAACTTTAAGTGAAATTGCAGATTAAAGCGGTGATTGACATTGAGGGGACTTTGCCGTCTATCAGCTGCTGTTTCAGTCTTTGCTTCGAGAACACGCAGGAAAAATGTTAAAGGAACAGAACATATGAATGAATACTGGGATACTTGAGGAACATTGTGAAGGACATGGAGGAATGCTAAAAGAGACAAACCAAAAGGAAAAAAAAAACCATTTGAAAAATGTTTGGCGAACACGTTGAGAGCGCAGAGAGAGCACAGCTGGAGTGTTGAGATTTTGTTGCATGCTGAGGGAAGATATGCGCCTAAATCTGACAGCACCCCACTGAGACAATCACAGTACTGGGAGTCTCCTTATTTGTTTAGCAGCCACCAGATAAATAACAACATTCTGCTCTGAACTAAAACACTCTCTGTCTCCCTCTGTCTCTTGGTCTCTTTCCTGCTCAGATCTCCCTTTCCCCCACCGCCTCCATCGCTCGCTTCGTCTCTTTCGGCGCCTTGACAGTTATTTGTATCTTTGTTGCTCTCTACGTCTACCTGTCTGCAGCTACTCACACAGCCAGAGGCTAGCTGTTTCTTTCCTCCTCTATGAATTGTAATATCTCCTCCTCACTTGGTTTTGCTGCCTTTCTGACTCACTTGTGTCGTATAGAAACCGCATATCTGCAAAATTGGTGTTTTTCAGGAATTCTAAAAAGAAAAGTAACTGACTATGTAAATAACTGTGCAAGTTTCAGTTCGAAGACTGCAAAGAAAACTAGGATTGTGGTCACATGCTTATTTTTCAGCAACAGCAGAAAAGTACTAATAATGTTTATATGTCTCTTTTGGCCCTCTCCCATTCCTTTGATGAGATATATTTAAAATAATATATATCTGTGATACAGACTCAGTGCGACAGTGTGATACCTATCAAATGCCCCAATTGTATCCTGATTACCTGGATACGAACGAACAAATTTTGATATTCAGTTATGTCAAAAATTGGTTCATAAAGATTTATTGTTTCTGTTTCTTGAAGGATTATTCTGACCAGAGAGGATGATAAGCCTGTCTCCCAATGTGTCCTGTTTGCCTTCTAAAATTCCCGTGGCTTTTACTCGCCATTATCAGATGAATAGTTATCATATGACTCCATCTACACATCTTTTTTGAGGCCTTAACAAAACATTGCTTTGTAAATGAAATCTTGTTCCTATTCAAATACATCTGAATATTTTTGAATTAATGCACGCAGAAAGCCCACAGTGGTTAAAAGAGGACGTAGTAAAAAGTGATAACATGACTTGCTGTGCATGTTTTAACCTTTGCTCATAGTTTTTTAATGCTTTGAGTCCCACATTAAACAGCACTTCTCACCACTTGCCAAAGATAGTTTGACCTTACATTTCTTAACTGCTGTTGCGCTTCCTGATGTCTTCCCACAAACGCACATATGTCTGGTTGTACTGCATCACAGTGCAAAATACTATAGTACAGTTACATGATAGCAGGACATACAGGTTATTCCAGAGGTTGATGGCTAACAAAGTCATACTAGGTGAATGTTTCAAGACACAAAACGTTCACCACAAATTCCAAGCGTGTGTATGAGATCATCAGCCGCAGCACATTGATCGGCATTAAAGCCTTCATTCGAGAGAGGCCTGTGTGCTCAGTCGCTGAAATTTATGGACACATTAGAGCCCCTCCTATAGACCACTGGATACATCATGGTGAAAAGTGTGACAATAAAGTGTCGGTGTGTTGCTTTTCACTTGTGTACAACAGGGCCCGAGATGTGAGCTATGGACCCTTAATTGTTGTTTGTTAATTGATGATGTGTAGGTCTGTTATTTTAAGCTGGGCAGCTTTGTTGAAAAGGCATGTTGCTTGTTTATGCCAGGCCATAAGAAGGCAGTGTGTCGGAAAATCTTTACGCACAGGAAAAATGTTATTTACGGATGGTCATATGTCATGTAAAGAGACATCTACTGTTGTAAACCTTCACCAGTTTTATTTGGTTTGTCTGAGGAATATGTTGCGGGCCTCATGTGTTTGCCTGCAGATTGTTTTCACATTGCTGTTTATTGCAGGTTGCCAGTTGTAATACCAGTTCTGTGTGAATGAGAGCTTGACAGGGGATACCTTGGCTGCATTGCTCCAGGTTCTGTAATTAAATTTACAGATGAAATATCAGAAAGCCTGTGAGAGTAGAGGCCAAAACCCGGAGAGCTCGGACAGAAAGTGCTGAGCAGCACATTTTGCCAGTTTCTTCCCTCACGCAGGCTTAATGTTACTGGCCCCCGACAGATGGAGCCCAGCTAAAACAGCAATGGGTGCAAGGGTGGCAGGGGCCAGGCGATGGAGGTCCGTGAAAATTTATGAACTTATTGATTGACTCGTTTGGCTATCACTAACCTTCCCCCGTCGCACGAGGGAAAGGGGAGAAAGATAATAAAGAATTTTTTGAATGGGCCTTTTTCGTTTTCTGCCCACTCTACCAAATATTAATCTCCTAATTTTTAATTTTTAATCCGGACAGAGCGGGAAAATAAATGCCTCTGTCCGGCAGGCCATGGTAAATAATTAAAATTGAAAATTGATTGTTTGCACCACAGCCGGGATTTATGGGATAGGGGCTCCACCGCACCCTCGGGGGACCCACTCCCACGTCTGCACTCACCGGCCTTGTTCCCGTGTGCTAAGCATTTTTTCACATTATTCTCCACCTAATATGCTAAGGAGAGTAGGTAGGGGGGGATGGAAAAGAAGACGGAGGGAGGAGAGGAGCAGTAGAGGTGTGCTTTGTTGGATGACTACTATGGTATTTTATTTTTTTCATAGAAATCAATGGATTGGAACCTTCCCCCTGCTTCCACATGGCTCTAATATTTATTTAAATGTGCTGTCAATAAATATAACAAGGTTAGTTTTATAACGGTTTACCCAGGGAATTTGATTCAAGGGAAGTTATATTTGTTATGCCCGATTAAAAACAGGCAATCAATACGGGTGAAACTACCACATAACCACTTCGCCCTTTTCCATCTCTGCCCCCCTCAAACCCCCTTCTCCTCCTACCCTTTACCATTTCACCCGGCTACCTCCCCTCATTGGAAACAGGCTATATGTGATGCGCTTCTAAACACAAAGACACACCTCCTGTCTTCATGGTTACAAACGGAGGAAATGTCCTCGCCTCTCAACTGTGGTGGCCTGCCATGTCAGCCTCACCTGACTAATGAACGCTGGGAAAACAAATAATGGCCCCCCGGTTAAATTAATGAGAGAGGAAATGCGCCTCGCCTAACGTTCGTTTTTTATAATGCTGACCGGCTTTACAGCATGTATGTGGGTGTTCGCTGTAATGATAATTCACTTCATGTAGCCTTGCACATCAAGATGAATCTATCTAGTCACCTGTGGCTCACGCTTTCACTGGTGTTTTTCTCCAACATGGCTACACAATGGAGAAAAAATATATTTTAGCATATATGCCACACAGTTTCCATTTCATCATGGTCGTGATTCTAAGCTTTTTTTATTATATGACTGTTTAATTGGGCTTTTTAAATAAGCTCTAAACTCTTATACTACCATAAAATAACTATATATAACCATAAAATCAGTGTCATCACTTGCTCTATTTAGTTAGTAGTGGACTTTTTTTTTTACAGTTTTTTTGGGATTCACAGCTCAAAACTTGAATTCTAGTGTCCTTCAATTGTGCCACCTTACAATGTTGCTCTCTAAGCACTGTGCTGGCAAAAATTTAAATTTGTTCGTCTCTCTCGTTGCTGGCAGTGAACAGTGAGATAACCTCCGTGGTTCTATTTTAATAATTAAAACACAGTGCTATGAAGTAGAGCGCTGCTCCTTTATTTATGAGAGAAGCATACACAGTGAAGTGATTGTGTTGAAACCAGGCGAGTCCTTGATCCCTGACATAAGGGTTTGTATTTTCAGGGCATATTTGAATATCAATGCTGAGACATGATCACCTCACTAGCACAGCCTGACCACACACACCCTCACCATCACTCCCGCCCCTCCAGCGCATGGACCACCAGCAGGTACGAGGGAGAAGAGCCATGATCAAACACACGTCAGTCATCTGTCAAATGTGAAACACCTACTACACTGCTGCAGAAAAAGTGCATATGAACTTTGACAGTGTGTTTTGTGGATTATCTAGAGTGACAGAATTATTGTTTCTGGAATAATGTTGCTGCTGTTTAATGTTAATGTAATTTTCAGTACTCTGAGCACAACCAAAGAAATTCTATTAACCTCATTGCATTAAGGTGGAGGCAGAAATCTTAAAAGGTGCGTATCTCAAAATCTGAACCAATAAAACTAACTAATAAACTGCCTGTATTTTGGTGAGCCAGCCTTTTTGTTCTATGTACGGCACAGTCACTGGTGATTATCTATTTTTTTGACCTCAGAACATATACCTGGCCCACGTATAAGCCCTCTCTCTTTCCTCACAACCGTTTTCACACCACCACCAGTAAAGACAATGATTGTCCACTGTGGCTAACAGGCACTAGCTCACCGGCAATGTAATCCGTCAATCCTGGTTTAATTCTCTCATGCATCAGTACCATGTACATGTGCGCTGACAACACACAAAGAGAGCTTTTTCCACCGTTGCCACCAGCACCATCACCACCACCACCACAACAGGGAGCGCTGGAGAAATCAATTACTCCCAGGGCGGGCTTGTCGGGCTTTGTGCGAGAGCCCATACATCCACTAGGGGAGTTGTTTAGGAAAGGAGGAAAGGTATAAAATGGGAGGAGGGAAGAGGTGGAAGGATGTGGCCTTGCTCAGGTCCCCCTTCCACTGCAGCTCCAAACCCTAATCCCTCAAGGCGACACGGGCCCATCTCCTCACATTACTGTGCCGATACACTTCTCAATCCTGCCGGCCCGCCGACTCATTAGAGCCGCATTAGCTTCCCCTCCCTGAGCCCGCTGCCAAATTGCCCGATCAGAAGCGCAGGGGAAAACAATACCTATTCAGCAGCATGATGCGCACACATGCATGAATGTGTTCACCGACACACATGCTCGCACAAACACACACACACACACAATATGGGATTATGAATGTGTATTTGAGCAGTCAGAGTTGGAGTGATTTCAGGATCCAAATATGAAATGAAGAAAGAGGAAGAGTGTCAGAGTGTGTGTTTGGTGATGCACTTGTATGTGTCTGTTTTTAATGTGGGAGTGATATGGTATGTGTAAAAATATGGAGAGAGAAAACAGTCACCTCTGTCAACACACACAAAACACACCTGCCCAGTGCATGTGCGCTCACATACGTGCAAACACACACATTGCCACCCCCCCATGAGGCTGTTTCTGAAGACATGATATGACAAAATTAGTTACAACCTCTGGTTGGAGAAAATTCTTTTTCTTCCCGGAGAAGAGAAAATGAATGTATTACAAATTCACTTCTACAAGGTTAGTTATTAAGGTCTAACTCGTGTGCCTTTTTGAAAACCAGTGCCAGTTCTGATGTGTGTCTTTGCACCGAAGTATCTAGTCACAAATATGTTTTCTGACACATGACAATGTTCTTTCTGACCAACAAGAAAAAGAAAACCTGCAGTACAATAATACCAAATCAATCAAATATCGCCTCCATCCATTGTGTGAGAGGCAGATGACACTGACCTGCTGATATCACTTTATATTAAAAGTCTTAGAAATATATTCCTTTGTTAGAATGAAATTGTACAGTGTTTTCACTTCTCTTTGGGCTTTGACTGTATTGACTAACCTTGTTTACACTCTTCACGCATGTATGAATGTTAGAAAGTGCCGTGATGTGCTCAAGTACATTCTCTCTTTTTTCCAGAAGTGTGATTGTTTTGATGTCCTTGGAAAGTTTTGCATTGACTCTAGTATTGCACCCAACATATTTAAATTTGTGTGTGTGTGTGTGTGTGTGAAGGGGAGGGCAGGCTGCATTTTATCAGCACGTTTAAATTCTTCCTTTCTCAGGCAGGAAAAAGGTTGGCTGGACTAAACCTTTTCTTGTTTTGCATTTTAATTCAATATGCTTTGACATTATGCTCCTACACATCTTTTCTTGTGCTTTTTTTAATATGACCACATGCTCACATCTATTCAAATTTGGCTAACTTGAAATATACTGCAGAGGTGACAATAGCATATTTATCAAATTCTCAAACGCTCCTAGTATTAAAATTACCATACATAATATTAGGCTGTTTAATTAGGCTGTGTAAAACTGCATTTACACAATTACGTGGTTATAAGAGAAACTATAATGTCAATTAGAGTTAATATGTTCTAACTTAAAATCATTAAGATCAAACAAATAACTGATTCCAGTGTTTCTGATATGAGGTAGCAGTTAAGTGATGAGACAAAGTGCTTACACCGTCTTTTGATTAATTAGAAATCAGATAAAAAAATCTTTGGCTAAAGGTTGAACGCTTCTGCTTTCTTCTTCTATATTCTCCTTGATGCTTTTAAGTTTTTGCCACATACATTGACTCTGAGCAAAATAGGGAAGCTTTCTCTTCCTCTTTGCAATGTGGGGGGTTGAGAACCAGAAGGATGTGGAGTGGAGGGGGGGAGAGGTAGAATCTCAGGGCCTGGTTGGGGTCTCAGGTCATTAAATATCCATGCTGAGGAGGAGCGCTCAACACTTCCAAACTTCCAGCTGCATCACACTGAATCACACCGGCTTCGAGAGCACACCACCCGCTTTCTGTCTCGCACACTCCTCCATGTTTTCCCTCACCTATCCCGCTCTCTCTCTCTATCACACACACACACACACACACACACACACACACACACACTCTGTTTACAACCTCTGGAGACTCACACAGGCAGGCACACACACCGACAAAAACACACACACACACACACCTGCGCAGCCACAAAATCATACCTCAGCCAAAATCCTCACACACTCCATCCAGGGTCTCTCTGCTCTGCAGCCCCTCCCTCTGAACTGACTCACAAACACTGAGTTTGCATCACTGCTAACTACTCGAGAAAGATACAGGGTGTATCCTTACCATACACACACACTGAAAAAAATCCACACTGCACAGAAACATTCTCCCATCTCAGGACCCCCCATGTGATTCTATTAATAGCTAATACACACCACCATTAGCATGCATGGAAACCTCCCCTGCACTATTAATAGGACATGTCCAAATCACTGCTGTCGCATTAGTGGCTAACCGCTACAGCACAGGGAGTTTAAGTGTTGCTAACCGAGCGTGCCTGGTTTATTATGCCTTGTGTGAATAATAAAATACCTCTCTCTCTCTCTCTCTCTCCTGAGTCGTCGTCTCTCTGTTTCTCTAACTCTCTCTCTCTTTCTCACTCTCTCTCTCCCTGCCACGCTCTCTCCCGTCACAGCACCTCTACATACATGGGTGAACTTGGCAGAGCACTTTGTTTGAACACTGAGTAGCTTGCCTTGTATCGTGAATATTTAACTTTCTCTGCTGGGCTGCGGCTAACGTTGCTACAGAGGGGGGCAGATTAAAAGGCCGTGCCACTGATTAGCTGAGCTGGGGCTAATGTCAGTCACATTCCTCTCTCTCTCTCTGCCCCAGCTTGCTTTTCTTTTCTTCTTTAAAGATACTACACATAGCATATAAATACGTACAGCACATTATTGTCAAATGAGTTGTGATACTTGTTAAAATTACCATAAATAAAAAGACGGTTAAGATGAAATAGCTCTTGTATCATTTTGGTAATGTCTGTGTTTAAAAATTAATGCCACATTTATCATAGTCATCTTGTTCTGTCATTGTGAGACAATCAGTAGTTTCATCAATTTGTTCACTGAGAAAATTACTGTAAATGCTACTAAATGCTTCAGTCATTAAAAAAAATGCTCACAATTCATATGTCTCAGCTGCTCAGATTTCAGGATTTGATGCCTTTCTCTGTCATAAATCATCACAAACTGAATATTTTCAGTGCTTGAACTGACAAAACATGCAGTTTAATCATCTTGGGCTCTGCTGAGTATAACAGGCATTTTATATTATTTTCTGCAATTTTAAAACAAAAAGTTTAAGGTTTATTGAAAGAAAACAATCAGCAGATCTATAATAAACATAATGTATAGTTGCAGTCTTAATTGTGAGAAATTCTCCGATGTCAGACTGTATAATTATCGTCAACATGACTTTTGAGAAGGTATATATTTAACACTATTGTTTAAAAATGTTTTTGGCTTTTTGAAAAGCAAGACAAAATGAATCTTCCATGCATGGTTTTCCTCAGAGGTGCCTGAATAACATGCAATTTGAGCTCAGCTGATTATTGTATTTGAAATTGGGAACCTCTCTTCCTTCACATGCATGCACTGTATATTATTGCAAAATGGAATGTGTATTATTTTGGAATAAAAAGAGTGGGCAGAGGAAAATCTGAGCTGAATTGTAGACTAGCACACAGCAGTAGGCCAGCTGATGAGAAACCATCCAGTGATAAAACTGATCCCAAAAGGCTGCTGACTGTAGGATTTTGGAACATAACTTTATAAATGATGTCTTGTTAAAATATATAATTCCTGTGTCTCTATCTCATCTAGAACCTTTTAGAGTTCTCTGTTCTTTTGCTCCTTTCGATCTCCTCTAACTAGGTTTCCCTTCCCTCTCTCACCCACCACACCCACACCTTTCTCTCCTTTCTCCTCCTCTTCTCCTCCTCATGTCTTCTCCTCTTCTACCCGTCCCTCCCTCACCTCGTGCAGAGGAGGTCCCATGGGATGCTGTTTTCATGTAACATGCCAACAAGCAGATAACAAGAGGCGAGGACTATTAAATGTTCTGCTAAACTGTATGTTTTTCCTTCTGTTTCTCTTTCATTCCCTACTTTTCTCTCATTGCCTTTTGTTTTACATGGGAGGCTTTTCGCTCTGCACATTTTTTTGTCACTTTCTAAACAAGTTTTTTTATTTAATGAAGGAGTGGGTCTCTTTAAAGCATCTTTTTTTTGTTTGTGGTTTTGATATGAATTTTTTAAAAGTTGCTTTTGTGCTGTTTGTATAATTGACAATCTGTTCTGTAAGTTGATTTTAATACATTGTGAATATGTTTTCTCCATCAGATTGTACATTTCAAAAAGACAGTGAGAATCATTTTAGAGTCTCCCCAGCTTTTCCCTTCATTCCGTGTTTTTTTCCTTGTTCCAGGGTCATGATTCTTAATGGGCCAGGGCCAGTCCTTCATCCTGGCCTCCTTGAATTTGCCTTTAGCCTATCATAAGGTCAAGGCCTATGGGCAAGACCCAAAACAGCAGTGGCCCATTATTTCTCAAGGAAATTGATTATTGATTGGGAACAACAACAAGGTGGAGAGAGAAAGACAGACAGAGAGGGAGAAAGAGCTGGAGAGAGACTGAGGGCTCAATAGAGAATGATTGAAGCTTGTCACACAGCAGGCGTATCGGCTGGACAGGAATCGAAACAGAGAGGGACCACAATTTACCTACATCCCCACTGGAACTGACAGATTGCTTTCTCTCCTGGTACCTTTTCCTTTTTTTTTTTTTGCTTTTCTTTTCTTTTCTATTCAAGCACCTTTTTTTTGTAAATACTTCCTCTCCTTTTCCCCCATTTTGCTTTTTTCTTTCCTTTCTATCCTCATTATCCTTCCCTCACTTAGTTGTGCCATAAGGTTCGATTTTTCTTGCCAGATGTTTCATGCAGGAAAATGTAATATTTTTTTGTGAGATAAAATTGCTCTTTTAATATGTATGATCCTTATTTATTAATTGTTTTCATAATCTGACCATGGCAGGCAGAGTGACGCAGGAAGTCAGTCGTTAAAGGTTGGGATCTAAGTCTCAGTTGCTTGTAATTACAGTACAATAGGTGTTTGCCTTTAGCCCATTAAGTTTTGGTTTTGGCCCTTCAATGAAAAAAGTTTGATCACCCCAGGTCTATACAGTACCTTAGTTTTTATGTTAGTGTATCTATAATATATGTGACTATTTGTGTGTTTTGTGTGGCTGTATGAGTATGTTGGTGTGTGTGTGGTGGTGTATATAGCTGTTACATGCACTGTATGACCGTGTGTGTGTGTGTGTGTGTGTGTGTGTGTGTGTGTGCGCGTGTGTGTGTGAGGTCCAAGTTCCTGCAGTGTTGACAGGTCTCTTGCATGTCCCGGCCACTCTAGACAAACCAAGGTTGGGTTTAATCTTATAATGGCTGAGAGAAGGCCTCCTTAAAGCAAATCACAATACATTGACCAAAAGACTCATGCATTATTCAGAGTTCCTTTTTTTATATCACACAACCTCCGCAATGCCCACATACAGTACACACACACCAACACACACAGGCTCATTTGCACTGTCTGTGTATAAAGTGCACACACACACACACACACACACACACACACACACACACTCACTGCTGGCTCTATATAGGCCCTACGACCAGTCAGACGGTTTTTTTTTGCAATTCAAATAATTGATATGTATCTCTGTTTTGATTGAATTAGCGCACTTTTGCTAATTGAATGATCCCGTTGATCAAAACCGCATTCCCATATTCTATTAATTTTGGAGTGTTTCAAATAGCATTTGCCAAAAACCTTTTGCCGACATCCGGTAAAATGATATTTTTAATCTGTATATATTTATTAATGTGCCCGATAATAAAGAAGTTACGTCATATTTTCATCTCAAATAAAATAGATTACATGAAAATAGTCCATGTGCAGAAGATAAGTTAAGACTTTCTGATATCCTGTTGATAGTACAAACAAGATTTAGGAGGACCTGCTGTGAAATATGAGAGGGTCATGTGTGTTCTTGTGAGTATGTTTGTGTCTCTTTGTCCATGTAAGTACCCGGTAGTGTCCAATACACTAATTAGATTAAATATTCATTCACAGCTATTAGTAAAATAATCTGATTGATTGAAACAATGAAGAGGACAACTGACTCAAGTGTTTAACAGAGAAGAGACACTAAATTAATCTGGAATCAGAGATATTTTATTTTGTTAGTGTTTCCTTTCTTCAATGTGACTTAACGTTACCATTTTACTGGTAATCACAAAGGCCTTTGTCAGAGACTATACATCAGAAAAACACATTCAACCAGTATTATATATGTGGCATTTGACATTTTCTGCTATATGGTACACTGATTATGACATATAGTTCAGCCGATTAGAAACAAACACTGAAACAAACTGAAAACAAGAAGCATGATGTTGTGTGCATGTGTGCTCTTGACTTGGCAGGAAAATAATGACAGGTTAAAGTACATGTTCACACACACAAACTGGCCCAGTCGCAGCAGGGTTTGTATACTTAGCCCCTGCCTTTCTCTAATTGGCTCCTTTGCAGCAGACACAGGGTGTGTCTCTCTCCTCCACCCTTTCCCCTCACCTACCCAGTCCAGGCCTTGGTGTAATCCCTGCCCCTCGTCACCTTTCCTGGAGCCCCATCTGTATGATTTCAAAACAAAAGTGAAATTAGTGGATTAGAAAAATGGCTTTTTGTTTATGACAAAAAAACAGAAAGTTTGCAATTAAATCAGAAATCAACCACATAAATATCATGTTAGTTCTAAACTTGACACATATATCAAAACATATATCACATAAATCTATGTAAATAATGAATAAGTGATTTTTAAATAGTGTGTCCTTTTTTTCTTTCTTTCGTTTCCTCCTTTGTTCTTTCTGTTTAGGTGTGAATACATTATGCCGTATGATACACAAAGCAGGACCTTTCCTAACCACATAGGCTTTTGTCTTACTTGTTTACTTATATTTACTTGTATTTATTATATCTATCAACGTAAGCAGCATTAACCTTATTCAAGTTACAGGATGAGTTTTGTAAGAGGAAAATTTTTCAGTGGTTTGTGTCAACAATTCATTTATATACACATATTTTGGTTGTGATGTTTCATGTTCAATAACTGGGGGTCATAGTTCAGACACCTTTTTATTAAACTCCACATTATTAATCATGTACCAGGAATAAAATGTAATTTCTCTTCTGAACCAGAGCTATTGCTTGTGGATCTGTGTACTGAATTGCAGATACACAGTTGTTTTTAGTTTGGTATTTTGAATATTGTCCCGTTTCAAGAGACAGCTTAGCCGTATTTGGCCTGAGGGGACACTTATAAACACATGAATATGCCCCGACCCAGACACAAAGAGATGACACCATACATAAACACACACTCACACACGTGCACACACACAGCATTCACACACACACACACAAAGATATGTGTGAAAAGACAGACACAAACACAGACAGTGTGGACATAAGCAAGACTGTGCAACGTGTTTGATGCATGCATAAATATTCTCATGCATGCGTGAAGACACACAAAACACACACACACACACACACACAAAAACACACACACATATGCAGGCCCATACTTCTACTCACCTTAATTGGCCCACCAAGCATCACTTAAGAAGCCTTTGAGACAGAGAGAGTGTGAGATAGACATGGAGGAGGAGAAGGGGGGAGTTCAGAGATACAGACAGAAAAAGGAAAGCGATAGGGTCTTGGAGAGAAGGAGGAGATCGGGAAGAGAGGGAGGGCAGAAGGCATGAGGAGGAGAGAGAAAGAAAGCTCCCCGTGTATTTCTGGGGGTAATTACAGATGCAGATTTGCGTTGCCACTTGCAACATGGCTGAATTCATTTCCATCTTCGCTCTGCCCTTCCCCGGTGCCCCTGGGGAGGTACAGACAGAACTGTGTGTCTATGTGTGTGTGTGTGTGTGTGAGCGTTGAAGGAGGCAAATCTGGGAATCTGCATAACAAGCTGGGAAAGAAAGGAGGAAAATGGAAGAAGAATATGAGAAAGAGGAAGAGTGTTCTGAAGAGAGGAAAGCCTGTGCATGTGTGTTAGTGTGACAGCTAGTGAATGATAAAAATACATGTAATTCTTACACCTGATTTAAAGGAACAAACTGGACATTCTTCTCTTGAAATCACACAGGAAGCATCATAAAAACACAGACAGCTATCCAGTCGAACAAGGGCCTCAGTGGAAACAAGTATTTTAAACATTGTGTTAATATAAAAAAGGGCAACACAGGACATGGAGCACAGAGGTGTATAGTTTTGGGCTTGATTTTACTTTTGCTCTTTACTTTTGAACTTTGAAGCCCACAAACTTGCTGGAAGTGATTAGGTCCGCAGAGAAGAGTGTTTGCAAAACACTTACAGTGCATTATGGTTTGTTTTAAACTATTTACAGTAGGTGCCAACAATAAAACCAGTGCCACGAAGCTTCATCAATCATAGGAAAGTATTTGAAAGTCAATTTAATCCATTTCTGTGTGATTGATAGCTCAACAGAAATACTTGAATTACACTCCTGCGGTAAACCCCACCCACCTGCTGTCCCCCTCAGATTAAAACAGAAGGTAAAAATAATTTTACTCCTATATTCTGCCTCATTCATTACTTTCAAATAAAATACAGTTCCCTGATTTTCCTGACCTTCTATTTTTAACTGCAATAATTAATAGATGATTAGAGACCCTTTGTCCTCTTGAGGTTCAATTTCTGCACCTTGTGAATACAGTCGCCTAAAAAAATCTAATGTCTTAATTAGCATAAGAACAGAATGCTATAGAAACCTGACACACTGTTTACCCTGTTTCCATTGTGAGCAGGTACAGGTGTTTGATGCCACAGCAAAACCCCTATGGTGTGTTTACCTCAGACTTGTCCTTCAGTCAGCTGAAGATTGATGGAGAGCTGCGTGCTCCCTCAGCGCACTGGTGTTTGTGTAGTGACAGCACGTGGCCACCAGGGGCTTACTGATCACAGCATTGTCTGTGTGTGTGTGTGTGTGTGTGTGTGTGTGTGTGTGTGTGTCTGTGTGTGAGAGAGAGAGAGAGAGAGACAGACAGAACAGTATGGACAGAGTGAAAGAGACCAAGAGATTCATGCATATCAGTCATTCTTCTTCCACCACTACAATGTTTGTGAGCTCATGTTGTTTATGTGTAAAGTCCCTTTGTCTTATGGTTTTTATGTCCCCGTGTTTGTTTTTGGCCATTGTCTCTGGAGAAGGAGAGAGAGAAACTATCTCTGAACCTGTCTTAGTTTGTCATCCCTTTGTGTAACGTAACACGTACAAGGACTCACACACATACACATGCACACACACATCCTTTCCTGTAAGACCACCTGGCTTCCTGCTGCCAGTCCGCCAGCCAGCTCAGCAGCCAGAGACTTGGCCCGATTAATTATCTTCCTGCTAATTGAATGTAGAGGGACTCTACAGGGATGGGTCATTAAACTGATGCAGCGTATGTTTGTCTCCACTGTTTATCTACCCACAGCTAAAAGATACATCAGACACACTGCACACGGGCACATGCACACACAGACTCACACACATATGCGAGCGTACTGATATCTACACATGTGCCAACAAATATAAATGATGCTCCTGCACGCAAGCGTTCACTCTCTGTGTCACTCAAACTTATGTACAGGCATGAAAAGACACATGCACAAAGAATTTTGGATAAGAATAAATTCCTGGTGGTGTTTCCATCACAGGTCAGCTGAGTAGGTGCCAGACAGATTGAACTAGAGCAGCAACTCGTGATTATTTTAATAATGGATTTGTTTGTCGATTACTTTTTTGAGTTAATCTGATTAATTATTTAGTTACAAAATAGTGAAAAATCATAACTTGTCAGAACCCAAGGTGACATTTTCTAATTTCTTATTTTGTCCAATGCGACATTCTTGAAGCAAATCCTCACTTTTGAAACTGGAATCACAACATGTTTAATTGAATGAATGAATCCTTGATAAATGACTTAAACACAGTTGAAACAATTAAATTGGAAACTATTTTGATAATCACTTTTTTTTCAAAGCAGAAACATTCCCTGTTCTTCCGGCTTCCCAAATTCCCAAGTTTTTCCAAACAATTTATCGATTAATTGAAAAAAATTATCTGAAGATTAATTGATAATGAAAATGCAGCCCTAGACTAAATTATTATCAAAAGTGGTTATTTGACTAGACAGTTAATTGGCTAATAATTACAGCAGTAGATAGAACAGACACAAGAAAATCAGGAATGTAACTTCATTACATTTTTGATTTAGACAAGTTCTTGCTCCTGTCACCTTATGAGAATTGCTATTTCACCCAGGTCTGACTCACTTAGTCTCATGCAGCTGCTTCGGTGAATAACCAGATAATAATCACTTTTCACAATATGTTTACATGTTGTAGGTGTAATGCACGCTCGGCAAGCTTGTGCAGCCAAATCAATGCATCTCAGATTATGTTGAACTATCAAACATGAGATTATTTCTCTTTATACTTATTTCTAGTGTAGCATCTGCTCTGCTCCTCTGATAAAGAAGCACCATCGGTACAAACAATACAAGATACACAATTTGCATAAATATACTCGCAGACCACGTGCTGAGGCCTTATGGAAGTCTTATTAATAGAGTGTATATGAGGTGTAATTAATGCAAAGCACTTTAGGTGTGACAAGCAAGCCCCTGGTCTCGGCATTAAGCCTACATTGTTTCAGTGCTAACGAGAGGGCTCTCAGGGGAAGTGGTGCTCTTCTTCTTGTCTTCTCCCCTGTCTTTGTCTTTATCAGCTCCTTCATGTTATTGGTGTCATGTAATCCTTGATACTGTGACTTGGTAATGATATCCCATCCTGGAGACTTAGGCAAGGGAGTGTAGTGTTGATGAACTCTTGGTGGATGTGGTTTAAATGGAGAAACGGGCTAATGTTGGACAAAAACAGACAGATTAATCAATAATGAAAATAATTGTAAGTCACTAATGCGGTGAACTAATTTAAATCTCTATATCCCCGAATTAGAGTCTATAAAAAATATTCACCCCTGCTGGCAGGTTTAAAGTTTTATTGTCTTACAACACTGAATCAAAGCAGATGTAATGTGGATCTCTAGAAAGTGATCTAAATGAATTACAAATATAAAATACATGTTTGCATAACCTTTTAAAAGGACATGCATCATCACAGGTGCAGCTAATTGGTTTTATAATTATAGTTATAATTATTATACCTGTAAATAAACCTGTAAACCTCAAGTGTATGGATACAAGAAGATTTGAGCAGTCACTGAGCAGTACAATCACCTCCCATGTAAAGGAAGCATTATACATCAATAGATTGTACTGTATATATGGGAGACAAGTCAAAGAAAAAACATTATAAAATGCCTTAGGAAGGTTTGTGCTGTGGCAGATTAAGTCTCTGAAAGTCAACGAGAGGGATGAACATGATTCTTTCAAAAGATATTTTCCGTCATTTGTTGTTTTGTTGACGGGCGTGCAGAGCTCTGTCTAACATGCCAAAATATCTCATAGATGTTCAGTTGGGTTGAGATCTGGTGACTCGTCTGTGACCTGACCAACCATGCTCTGGAGTCTGTATTGTAAAGTTTTTTCTTTAAAGTAGTTACCCATCTGTATCTATAACAGTAAAATAGACATATATTAGAGTTACATTCCTTGCATCCAGTGGAATTCAAACATCAACATCCTCAACAGCTGCTGTCATTCCTTGTTTTTATCCCCCTTTCCTGAACTGTGAGCCAATACTATTTCAATGTATTTGTATTTAGTGGCCTTGGCAGGGTATTCAACCACATATATGAGGCCCATTGTTGGCTGGTAAAGGCTGACGGCCGACATAGAGGCCCATTCCCCCCACATGCCTGCACACACATAATGGCCATTTCATAGCTCGTCTGGGGGTAATGGAGCCTGGCTAGGCCCACCGAGATGGATCACCCCCAGATGGGGATGAAATGGGTGATCTGGCAGGATTGACGAGGCCTTGAGGTGCTTTTACAGGACCTGGTGACCAAAGTTAGACACCCAAACCTCCACCCTTCCTCATAGGTCTGCCTTTGGTGTAAGTTATGTGGACTGGGGGGACGGTAGGTGATGGGGCATTGATTTGTAGGCTGATCTTATTGTCACTGGGGTGGTGGATGAGAAATGAACAGGGTATGTTATACTTATGTTGGTGCACCCAACTCTGGGTTCATACATGCATCTGTCATTTGTGCATCTATATGTGTTTGTGTATCTTGTTTTGTTTGAATGAAAATGTGTCTTTATGTGGTCAAGTAGAAGATAGAGAACACAAAATGAACCAGAAACAATCTTTTTAATCACCTAACCGGGCCCATAAAATGATCTGATTCACCCGCACAGCTCACCCTTCTCCTTCAAACTCAACACAACCAAAACACAACATGACTGTGCTGGTATTTCGACTGGACCTTTGAGGCGAGCAGCGGCTGACGTTATAAATGGCGTGTGGTGGATAATGTCAATACTCTGTGATTGGACTGAGCCTGCTGAGTCGCTAAAGGTCAGGGAGGAGCACATTGCTGATTGTTTTCCAAAGACAGCCCATTGAAGTTTGTCTGATAGGGGTCATTTAGTTTAAGACACACTCACAGGCTAAGTTATCAGTCTGTGTCACTGATGCTCCCTCCTCTCACACTGCTGTTAATTTGAAAATGAGGGATTTTGCTCCAGCCGTTTGCTTAATTCATTTTTTGGGATTTGTAATCATTTAATTAATATAAATTATCAGAATTAGACGCAGATTATTATCCTGGCCTTTAACTTTCACTGAAAGATGAACAGGCTGTCTGTTATACTGTTCCCTGTCAAACTGATGGATTTATGTCATAGAGGCAATAATATCTTACAGTGATGTGTCAGTACCCTGTAATTTTGAAGTTGAGTATGAGTTGTAGGTCTGTCATGCGCACGTGCGTTTTATAAAAGTACAACCCTGATTCCAAAAAGTTAGGACACTGTGTAAAACATAAATAAAACAATGCAATAATTTGCTAATCCCTTTTGACATATACCCGATTGAAAACAGTACAAAGACAATATACTTAATGTTTGACCTCATCAACTTCATTGCTTTCTTCTTTGCTATCTGCTTTTTCTGAATTTGATGCCAGCAACATGTTTCAAGTTGGGACAGGAGCAACAAAAGACTGTGAAAGTTGTGGACTGATCCAAAAACACCTGTTTGGATCATTCCACAGGTAAACAGGTTCATTGGTAACAGGTGATAGGATCATGATTGGGTATGAAAGGTTCATCCTGGAAAGACTCAGTCGTTCACAAGCAAGGATGGAGAGAGGTTCACCACTTTGTCAAATACGTGATTGTATAAAAGAAATTAATACATGGGCTCAGGAAGACTTTGTAAAACTGTTGTCAGTAAACATGATTTGCTAATGATTGCATTCTGTTTTTATTTATGTTTTACACAGCATCCCAACTTTTTGGAATTGGGGTTGTATGTCACTTGTCATCGTAGTTTTACAGATATAGTAGTTGCCAGTCATTGCAGCATCTTTCCTTAATTAGATCTACATTGCCTTTTTATTCTGAAATTGACCATAGAAAGAAAAAACAGCAACAATCCTGGTGCTGTTCTTCTCTGTAAACAGTAACAACAATCAGTAACTTTCTGCACAGTCAAACCACAGTAATGATAATGGACCATCTAGTATTGCATTCATGAGGTACACATGCATGTAATAAACATGTTAATTAAACATTACAGTTTTCAGCTTGGCAGACAACTTACCCACCAGTGCTTCGTTCATTCCACTTAAAACTGAGATTCTCACAATTTCACTTGATTTTCTACGTCTGTATTACATTAAGCAAAAGAGCATTCAAGACCTTGAAATTAAAAGGTTCTTCTTTGGTTGAAAATTAATTATTAAGTTAAAACACAACCCATGACTAAAACAAGTTGATTTAACAAAAAGGAGTAAACAAGAATTAAATAAAAGCATATTTATATTAGAATTACTTACTTATTAGAATTGCAGCTTCAAATTTTGACAATCAGAAAATGCCTTGACCTCTCCAAATATATGAAACCACGAGTCTGTCCACAGCTTTTTTTTTTTTTTAACATACACTAAATTGTGCAATTGTTTAATTTTGTCATTTGTTGCCATGGAAAAACATCCATCTTTGCTCCTACATATCCTGTCCTCTTACAGCCTTTAAAGGCGCTTTAATCTCAGCTGTCTATTATCTGTCTATCTATGTCCAATAAAAGACATACACCACTCCAAAACACGTGTATGCATGTATTATCATCTGCTAACCCAATTTCACTGACGATATTCCTTTTGTGATATATCTGTGAAAAGTGATCTAAAAAACACAAGATGCAAATGTGGATATTTGCTATCCTATCCACCCACATCATTTGGTCGGTTTGTGTGTGTGTTATGTATGTGTGTGTGTGCAAAGTGTGTACATTTGTGCTCACGACACCCCTCGTCTCCGTGCCTCTTCAAAGGCCTTGAGTGGTGCCCTTTGTGGCCCCCGCTCCCTCCCTTTTCACTCTCCCTCCTTTTGTCTTAGCGTTTCATATTTAATAGAGCTGGCTCAGAAACAGAGCAGGGAGAGGTACCTGAGGCTGAGGGCGAAGGCCTACTGATGCCCGGGTGAAGTGTCTCCTCTCTCTGTGTCTCTCTGTCTGCATCTCGCTCTCTCTATTGCACGATCCTTTCAAGAGAATCTATGAGCAGCAGATCAAAGGGATCCACAATGATGTCCCTCCTATTCTGTCGGGACGACACGGTCATTGAGCCCCCCCCTCCATGCACACACACACACACACTTGCCCGCTTTCAAACAGGTGTCTTGACTGATAAGTGATACACATATGGAGTGGCAAAGAGAAACAAAAATTGAGTGATGATCCTCTCTTTTGTCTTGATCTCTGCTCTTCCTCTCCCTTCATGGCATTCAGTCTCTCCTCCTCGGCCTCACTCTCTCATAGCTCTTTTACTCAGTGAATCCTTTACTTCAGTTCATTTTGCAGGCAGGAGCATCTAAACTAAGCTCGGAACTGAAAAGGCAGCCTTCCCGTGTCTCCCTGTGTCCCTCGCGCTCTGTACAGTGAGGTGATGAGAGCCCATTGGCTTCTGTCAAACTGTCTGGCTGATTTTATAGCTGGCTTTCAATCACCTGCCTTGTGAAGAACAAGAACACATGTTCCTTATTGATCATTAATCAATGATCAATTAAGCAAGCCATTTGTCCAATTAGAGCAAAGGGTCCATCCAGACCATGGCTTATTTAGCTGTTTGATTGGAAAGGAGCGGAGGGAATGGATATGCTTGCATAATTGATCAGGACCAGGTCTTTAAACACTTATCTCATCCGAGTCAGATAGTTAGCCCATTCAGGTTGCTATCAAGGAAATCTGTTGCCTATAACGGAAATCAAGTGAGTTTTAAATCACTGTGCAGCAGTTGTATTCGTAGAAACATGGGCCTGATTTTTTTTTGGCCGGATGGATCAAGATCTAGTCCACCATTTGTCTTTGTTCATCTTGAAGTAGTCGAAGGAATTAGGACCCTTGTCCGCCAGGAGCAAAGGAGGAAATAGTTAGACGTTGTTCTAAGTCCAGGACTGGGGGTCGGGGTGGTTGGATGAGTCAATAAAACTGTACTTTGACAAGCGGGACTGTTCGTTTCCCATTTCCTATCAATAGTTAATGTAGGTTTCTTTTAACAACGGCCACTATCAGCCCCTCGCCAGGTCTTTTTTTGGGCTTAAACCTAACCAAGCCTTGACCGTAGCAGTGTTAGATCATAAAAGGCCTTGGACTTTAATCATGTTGTTTTCTTATCAATTTGTCAAATCTTCATCGTTCTTCAGATGCAGAGGAAACCCGAATGTGAATCAGCTGAGGGACGTCTTAGTTCTTATGTTTAGTTCCAGGCTCCTTAGTGCCTGTGAATATTTGGTCCAAAAGGCCTGTCAGACTCCTCGAGCCCCTGACTCACTTTTCCTCTCCCCACCAAAGTCCCCCCTCTCCCCCTACAAATGTTATTACAGAGGGAGCGCTATCTCACCATCTTCACCCAACAATTCGAACCTCAAACCCTCTGAACCCTCCTCCTCCTTCTCCTGACACTTCTTTTGGTGGAGAGAGATTGTTTATTTGGGTCAAATAGTCAGTTATCTCAGGGAAAAGAAGAGGGGGCGTCTTCCACCCCTGCCATCCCTTTTTTCCCAAATCCTCACCCTCCTTCTCTCTTTTCCACTTTTTTCTACCCCCAACCCCTCCATTTTGGTTTTCAGCCATTTAACCAGTCAGCAACAATCAGAGCTGACAGAGCGAGGGGAAACAATCGAGGCGGGGTCACCAGAGGGGTGACCTCAGAGGGTTGGGGGGTAGGGATCGAAGGGAGGCCCAGGCAAAAAACCGCCACCCCAGTGGAGTGTCCCGCCTGGCTCTTTGTTGCAGTCGGCCAGTGAGAAAATGGGGACACTTTAACTCTCCTCTGCATCCACCTCTCTCCAACAACCCCTCCACTCTCTTCTCCTTCCCTATCGCCTTCTCATTTGCTCCCTTCACACTCTTTTCTTGTCCCTCTTTGTGCCATCGCCCGGAGAGGGGGAACAGAGGGGGCAGAGAGTGATAAAGTGACTGACGGGCCACTTTTCCTCCCATTTTTTCCCCCGTCTTCCCTTTCTCTCCGACAGTGTCTGTGACTGCGTGACACTCGGGTCTCTGATTGACAGGGGGCGTGGAGGTGTATGCGTGCGTGTGTGTCTGTGTGTTCAGGAGGGGGGCAAAGTGACTGTGTGTCTCTGTGCATGTCTGTCTGGACGCTTTGTAAGGGGGGGAATTGTGGGAGTTTTCAGGACCAAATTGGGTAGGAGAGGGAGGAGGGTTGATGATAGGATGGGAGAGTCGAGGGGAAGAAGTGTGAGGGTGAAGAGAGAAGAGGAAGGGGGTGGGGGGGGTTCATCCACTCATTCTCTCACCCTCTCTGTGACAGTTTGGAGGTTTCACACTCAGCTGCCCCGCGTTTGTTTGTCTGCGTGCCTCGACCAGGTTCCCACGTGAAAGTGCGCTCTCACTGTCCTCTGGCACTCATCTGACCGTTGAGCATCACAGCAGTCAGAACCAGAGCTGAGACGGACACATCGAGACACCGACAGCTGGGCCCAGGTCTGTAGACGCAGGGCTTACAGCACCTCGGAGGGACTCCCTCTGGTTCCCATGCTCGCAGCCCACTTGGTGACCTCATGAGTGTGTTTACTTTGGTCTGAAGGACTAATTACGCTGCATACCAGTTTGTGGCTACGGCGCAATCAAAAATGGAAAAAGCAGATTTTTTCGGCATGTTTTGTTCTTGAAATGATCCCACATTTCAAATACAAAACTGCCTGAAAAGAATCTTTTCAGGCTTTTCTCCAGAAAATGCATCATCTATACTGTTTTTTTTATTAATACAACGCCTGTGCTGCCGTAACACATTTCTTGAGGTGACACATTTTTTTCAAAATTTTCAGACAGTCTCACTTTTAGTGTGATGTCATGCTGTTGTTAATGTAATGTCTGGCAATTTGTTAGATAGATCACAGTCATTGTATGCATATTATTGCTTTATCTACTGGAAAATGTCAAACTCGGTTGACATCATTCTCTCCAAATATCAAACTAATACACTGATACGCATAATTAGAGGTCATGGGCTGGCAATTAAAACAGTATCCCTTGTTCTCACCAGGCTCATCACAAATGTATGATAATTTAATAATTTTGCCACTGGTGTCATATATGGATGATTGATTAGAGGTGGAGAGAAAGGGGAGAGAGATGGGTGGAGGCGAGTCGAAAGCAGGCAGAGTGGGAGGGAAATGAAGGGGGAGCGAGGGATGAATTAGTGACGGGACGGAGGGAGAACGAGAGGGAAGAAAGGAGAAAGGAGGGGGAGGGAAAGAGGGAGCGCATTCCTGGGTGATTCAGCACGGTAGGCCTGCGTGAGGGAGGGACGGCGAGTGGATGGACAGAGGGTGGGATGGATGGATGGAGGGGAGAGGAGGAGGGGTGACAGGGCTCCCCTCTAGCAAGTGCGACGACAGGGACAGATGGCGTCCCTCGGCGGACAGAGTGAGTCCCAGTTTTCACCTGCGGCCCCATGGGAAAAATCCGCCTTCCTCACACATGCAGCCATACAAGAGGCCCTGGAATGCTTGTGCAACACTACAGCAAGATGAAGGATGTACTCGGAGGAGGGGGGGGCTGGGTGGAGACGGGAGGGAGGAAAGCTGAGAAGCGGGTCAAGGGACCAGCGATATAGGAACGTCTGAGAAAACTTTAAGGGAGGAAATACGCAGAGTGGGAAAAAGCATGGAGGATTAGAAGATTGTGGAAAGTAGAAATTGGAGGAAGATATAAAAGGAGGCAGTAAAAAAATCAATAAGCACCATGTTTGAAGAAAGGAAAGCAGCAGGGAAGCCTTCACACTGTGAAAACTATTTGACAGATACTTTCCGACAGACAGCGCAACACCCATTCAGATGCCTCTCGTTCTCTCTCCCTTCCCTTCCCTCCCTCCCTCCTCGGCCGTCATCTCCTTTCTCCCCGCCTTGTTTTCTTCCCCTTCTTGCCCCATCTCTCCCTCTCTCTCACTCCCTGACTGTTGGGTGATACAGATGGTGCTTTTGAGGACTGTGAATGGGGTCAGGCCGGGTCGGGAGGGGAGGGGGTTGCAAGGGAGGACCAGACAATAATGTAACGATTCGGCCGGCCCCCCGGACCAGCAGGGCCGTGGAGGAGAGTGAAAGTAAACAATGGTCCGTCGCTGAGGGGGTCAGTGGGAGTGGAGAGGGAAGAGGGGAAAGGGGTGTGCAGGGGGGGGTCAGTCTCCCAGGGTCTTGACGCAAGGAGGTCACAAGGTAGCAGCACTCCAGTGTTGGCATGTGGTCTGCATTTGCAAGTCTGTGTTTTGGAAACTCATTACTGCACCAATCCTTTCGCCTACTGCTTTTGTTGTCTGTTCAGTTGTGTCTCAACATGTTTTAGTTTATAGATATTTTGAAAATTTCCCTCTCCCTGCACTCACAAACACACACACAACTAAATTATGACAAATGTAAGCCTGTGAAAAGCTTCTGAACATATATAAAACCTGGATATTTAAGATTTACTTTTCCAGTAACAGAAATCATATGGAAATTCAGTGACAAAATAGACTCTTAGGAAATCAAAGAGTTGTATGTCCTTAAAAAAAACATGAATAGCTTTACTGAAGGAGTTGGGCGTTGGGTATTGTGGCCTTGCTCAAGGGCATTAGTTGACAGCACTTGTCAAATATTGCCCTTGAGCAAGGCTGCAAGGGCACTAGTTGTCAATAGTTGTTTAAGTGTCTTTTTAGCATATTCTCAGCACATGCATAGTTCAAATGTTCAAAGTGGAATATGTGTTGAGACTTTATTGGCCTGTATTTCATGCAGCTCAGTTATTGGTATTGAAATACATAACTTGCAATATTTAAACATAAAAATGACAAATAAGTTTTTACTATGTTTCATAGTTTCACTATGATTTCAAACAAACATGAATTGATTGTCTACTGATAATTTTCTCTAGAAGCTTACATTCAAGGCTTCATACTAGAAATAAAGGTCTCTTTTAAGTCAATTCTCAGTACCTTTTCTTCATCAGTTTCAGATCATTGTTCTACAGGCTGTAGTGAACTGTATAGGTTGCCATCTGTGCACTGGCAGCATGTGCCGCAGTACAAATGAAGGGGAGAGTAGAGTGTGACAGTTGACACATGGCTAAGCAGGGCCTAAAGATGCCCCATTGATCTAATTGACTGGAGAGTCGGGAATCAATGCCAGTGATCAGTAGGCCCCCAAAGTCCAATAATTTGCACAATGACTTAACTCCTCCGGCGAACCAGATGTTGGTCTTTTTAGCCCTTACTGATTGCACTGGTTTGACCTCGGTGCAGCTGCTTATGAATGAAATGCTGGACATCATGTCGTGCTATCAACACTTTGTTTCATGAGCTCATTTTGTTCATTCAGAGGGTAAATTTGGACACAAAGGAAAACCATAAGCTTCATGACATAACCTCAGAAAACTTGAGAAAACAGATTCAACACAAACACTTTAGTTTTTTTCATTTTAGTTACCGTAACTGTGATGCACATGTTCAGTTCAACTGATTAACAGATATGTTTCCTCCAATCAAATCAAAAAGCTTATTGTGTGTAAAATTATGTTGTGATGATACCTGAACTAATTTAGCCTTTTAATGTCCATCACTTCCATCTTCCATTTTGTCCGCACCACCTTCTTTCTAGGTTTCATGTAACAATGTTCAAAGGACCTGTGAGCTTTACCAAATAATGAGAAGAATTATAGTTTGAATGGCAATTTCTGACTCATCTGTGTCTGTCCCACACACACAAAGACACACTGTAACAGGTTAAACAGACCATAAAACGCACTTAAACACATCGCCCATCTCTCTGCTCTCATGTTTTTCCCTACACTCTCCATCTGTGGCTTTTGATTGACAGCTGCTGAGAAGTGGGAAGGGACCTTCAGTGCAGAGATGAGAAGGCAGGCTGCAGGGGTCGAGTCCCCAGGCCCCGGGGGCTTGCCTCCTCCTCCACCTCTATTCCAGGCCGAGGGGCCCGTGCAGGGGCCGAGAGATGCTGATCGGAAACCTGCATTGTCTGTGAGGCCCTCGCATGTCAAAGCTAAAAGTCAAATAGTGTTGTGACATGTTGTGGGAAGTGTAAGCGACAAACTCATGCACATACAAATGTCTTCTGGCAAGGTGTGCACAGATATCCTCATGGTGCACCAATGCGTCTGTGCAGCACATTTGCATCAGACACATGAGCAGATTCACACACACACTGAAAACCACTCTATTACTTCCACTCTAAATCTGTTCCTCGGCTCAAACAGAGCTGTCTGCAGTATAAGACTTTTAAGAGATGATTTCCAGAGAATGTCCGGACTTGTCTGATGTAGCCATACTTAAGCCACTAGTCACATCTTTAACCGGTTATTGTATAGTGAAAAATGTTTAATGTTTAAGGCATTAAACAGGCATTTAATGCCGGTGTTGGAGGATGAATTCGGACAATTCAGAGTTAGTGGCTGTTGGGGCTCGAAGGAATACATACAAGTTAATTCAGTTTCCTCACAATAATAGCGAAATCACAAAGTATCGCTCCACAAAATATGTTTATTTTTGTGTCTTTACTTTATCAATCTCACTTTTTTAGTAACAGTTTTTTGGGGTTTTTTGTAGTAATGCAGTAAATGTAAAGAGACTGTGAGTGACTCCACTTGAAAATGTAGTTTAGAGCTAACACATGATGTTTTATCATTAGTATATTTAAAATTTTGCTGTTGTTAACCTTTAACAATTGCATTGATAATAGCAGGTTCATCAACAACTCAAAAACAAAAAAAATCATTAACAACTTAAAAAATTAAAATCCTAAGTAACCAAATTAAAATGACAGTTTGTGCAGTAAAATTTCAGTCTTCACGTATCTGAAAAATCACACCCAGTCTGCCTGGACAAGAGCTGTCTCAATGCAATTAAACACTTCTTTCTAAACTTGACATCTATTACTTTTCTTCCGTGACTTTTAAAAACTGGCTACAGAAAACAGTGTTATTCCCTAAGCGGTGTAATCTTGTGTCAGCGGGGCCCAGATATGTGCATGAATATTGCAGGAGGGTGGTTGCATTGCAGGTGAGGCAGCAGTGCAGGATCTGTGCACACCCAGTTAATCTCAGGAGGAAATAACAAGAGGACTTTTCACCACCTGGTGAAACAACTGGATAAAAGTCATTACCTTAACTACTTCTGGATGCAGGCAAGTCAGATGGAACAGGTCCTCTCAGTCATGTATGAAGATCTGAGGAGGCGAGCAACAACGGTGACCATTTGTGACATTGTCGGAAGCAACACATGCATTCTTGTATGTGACACACTTTATCTCTAGCATAGAAAAAACTGCAGAAGCTGGAAAAGGCACATACAGTACATTAATCTTGTTTGCTAGCGCACTGTCAGTGACCAAATAATTGTCTTACTAAAATAAGAGGTATAAAGAAATATATCTCTAAGATGTCAGCTAAAAACACTGGCAAGAAAGTTGTCAAAAATCAACTTAAATAAAATGCTCCTTCTCCACAAAATATATAAATTAAAATTCATGACAGTATTGGCTTGAACAAGGAGAAAGGTGCTCATCCAGAGTCTCTTTACATTTCAAAATGATTCTAAAGTAACCAGTTCAAATGACCTTATTCTGTAGACTCTTGAAATGATGAATGACCAATGGTTTGACCTTTTCAGCAACTTCAAATATAATAGAACACTAGACCACTGAAAATACGCACACCAAGTGAAAGTGCGTATGTTACAAATGTCCTTCAGTGTCAAATGTCTCAGATGTGGGTGAATGTGCTGAGGGGTGATTGGAAACATCATGTCTCATTGTGAGACTAGTGCCTGCACTCTCCCCATCAAGGGATTTAAACACAGGTGTGGATATTGCTGTTGCCTGTGCTTTGACTTGCTGCTTCCCCCAATTAACAAGGTTGATGGAAGAAAAATGTTCTGTCTTGTTTTGTGGCAAACTTTGTTCAGTAGTATTAAACTGAGAGCAAAGCTTCTATCTCCATTCTCTTTGACTTATTTTTTGGCTTTAATTTAATTTAGATTTTTGAGCAAAATAAATGAAAAAGTTTTTATGCACCCACATAGTTAACCAGGTTCCTTATATAGAGCTTCAAAAGCCTGTCCTTCTCATTCACAAAGGGAAAGTGTTTCAACACCCAGTACTGAATTGAACACTACAAACACATCTTGAAACCATGTGACTGCAACCAAAACCACAATCTTTCCCTAACCTTCAAAAGGTTTGTCCTTCTGTAAAGTTGGGTCTTTCAAGAGAGATTAAAAAGAAAATTATTCTCTTAATCAATGTGGCAGTGACCGAGACATCTTGACTTTTAGTCACTATTATACTGTAGGTCAAGCTTCGAAACTGCTTACGCATCACACAATGCAATGCATCTTTTCATTAGACCTCCCTGCCTGATAAATGTCCAGTTCGTTCATAGGACATACTTCTGGGTTGTGCTGCAGGTGTTTTCTCAAAGATTTGACTTGAGACATGAAACATTTTTTTCAGATGCAGATTAGCACTCCTTATAACTCTGACCTTGACTCTATAAACTGACCTTGATGTGCAAAAACAGTTTTTGATGTTATTTCTTTTTTAAATCTTGAACCTTGGTGGATTTTGTTGGTTGTGCATTTCTTTCTCTTGTTATAAGTATTTTGGTTTCCTGCAGAATAAAGACAAATTATTTGGTTTATCTGTCTTACTTTGTATCTGTTTAAATGTTTTACTATTGCAAAGTGCATTGAAAAAGCATTATTAGTGTCATGGCTCTGACCATGCCTCCAGTTATTTCCCTTGTGTTTCCATGTACTTCCCTCTTCCCCTGTGTCTCCTGTGTATGTGTGTGAGAGTGTGTGTGTCTGTAGTGTGGACATGACTTTCTTCCTGGCACTTTTCGACTCCCTCCTGATTGCGTTCATTCACCTCACCTGTCCATCCTGCACAGCTGCCTTCCATCCACTCATCAGCTCAGCAGTATATCTACTCCGGTGCACTCGTCACCAGGTCATTGTTTCTACTATGTTTGCTTCTCTGTCTTCTTAGGCTGTGTTCAACCTACTCTTCCTCTTGCTTTGTTCATACCTGTGATTACTGCATTTGTTTCCTGTGACTCAGGATCATTGCCAGTATGTCTTGCCTTCCTGCTAGCCTCCTCACTTGCCTCCCTGCTTGTCTGCTCCCCAGCCAAAACCACACTACCTCTCCTAGCCACACTGCCACTTGCCATTCCTCACCAACCCTCCCTCCGCCAGCTCTGTCCACAGTCCCATCATAACCTCAACCCTGTGACAATTATGTCTTTTTTATTTTTGTCTCCGCCTTTGCTGATGCAGTAATTTTCATTTTGATCCAAACACAAGATCTCGAAACATTTGCATTTTATTTGACATTTTTTACACTGTTTGTAAAAGACTGGCAATAATACTCCTCTTGTTCATGGATTCACGACCTATGAAGGCTGATCAGCTCAGCCAACTGCTGTCGCTTTGTAGTGCATACGGGGTTATGTATGTGCATGTACATCGACATCCTCAGGGCAAAGGGGAGGAGAGTGTCAGTCTAGACTCAGACTCAGTCCAAAAGAAGAAACATAGAGGAAAATTAGTCATGAGTTTTAGAACAAGTAGAGATTTTCAAATTTGATTGGAGGGATAGATGCCAAGCACATACTGTAACAACAACAATAATAATAATAGTAAAATCTGAAAGTCACAATGTGAAATATGAAGGGTCTTTTTAATTATGCCAGTTACATTTGCTGATATGAACTCCAAGTTTGCTCCACGAGCAAGAAGTTTGAAGGGCAAGTGATGGGGATGTTTAAACTCTAAACTCTGCTGATGACTGAGATGAGTAATGAAACAATGCAGGTGCATGTTCCTCATGTTGCAACAGAACCAGGTAGAGTGCAATATCACTTTTTACATATTAGTGGTGCCCATGCCACTAAGCTACCTGTGCCATGGGTACCTATGCATCCCCATACAGATACTGACTTTTGAACTGTGTGCTGATAAACAAGCCGGGTGGTCCCTCTCCTCTTTTCTTCCTCGGCGTCCATGATTTCCAAAAAAGTCAAATTTTGATTCGTTAGACCCCAGGACAGTTTTTTTCACTTTCTACAAGTAATGTTAACTTCATTAAAAGTAAGCTTTTATTGATGTTTGCAGAAAAGTGGTTTGGAAATATCTTAATTATAAAGATTAAGGACATAGTATGTGCATATTAAACAAAAAATCAGCTTTGAATCATGTGTTATAATCTTATATCTACAAGCCAAAAACCTTTAGTTGCACAGTTGAGGTCTGGGTTTCTTATTCTATACATTGATGTTGCTGTAATCGGGTGAGAGCGATCCGTGAGCTTGCAAACACGCTTGTGTGATATGATTTTTTTTTCTGCTGTATTCTGGTCAAACCGAACTTGACAAACATCTAAACATGTTATTTGCTAGAGCAGCATGAGTTTATGGTTCTGTTTGGATTGATCAAACAGCTCTACATCTTTGTCTTGGTCAAAACTCACATTCAACATGTGGAGGGGAAAAAGGAGAACAAAGGTGCTTTGCAGTGCTATATAGCCTCAGTCAAGTTCTTCATCCCCAGGTTGAATCACTGTGCTTTTATATCAGTGTGATTGGCAGCCACAAGAGCCTTGTGAACGCCCGGCTCTGTCAAAAGGATGTACATTTCACAACCTGGTCTTTGTGCAGCTTTGCCCTGCAACAAGGCTGAGATGGAAGCATGCAGAGAGAAAACTCTGAGGACCTATCCTACTCATCCTTCACCTCACCACTACACCACAGAGGCTCATAGAGAGAGTGACAGCAGTTATGTGCATGTGTGCATATGTGGACATAGATTTTTGTCTGCATTTTTAACAAAGTGTGTGTGTGTTTCGACAGTATGTGATGGGGGATTGGTTTTGTATAACAAGCGAACGTGTGTGCCTATGCGTGAGATGTGGTCGCCATGTAGGAGATGTGAGAAGGTTGAGGTGCAGATGAAGGACACGTGTGGGAGAAACAGGGAAACGACAGTGAGAGAGAAAGTTGGTAGGGGTCTATAATGGGGCACAGCAGACGCCGGGCCCTGGCCCTAATTGATCTCTGGGTAGTGCAGAGGGCCCAGCCTTGGGGGCCACTGGAGGGGTCATTAGGATGCAAATATAATAGTGTGTTCCTCCTGCATACACTAGACAGACACACTGAGAAAGGAGGGAGTGATAGAAAGAAGGACAGGGGAGTCTGCCTCTTTCTGTCATTCACCTTCAGATCTTTTTTTGTCCCCCTCCTTTGTCTGTTATTTGCTATGTAATGTTTTCTATTAACATTTTCTAAATATGCTGCTGCTGTGGCCCGATCAAGAGATTCTTGCTCATACCAAACTAAAGAGATACCAGTATATTTTAAGACAATAACTGACAGGTGGTGGGGTTCAAGGACTGTTAACTGAAGATAAGGCATCGCAAGTAGATATTCTAATAGCCAATATAATGTCGGGGTCTTGCTACACTTTGACTTTACAAATCTTTTGAGATGTTGGCTTAGGAAATCGTGTTATGCTGATTCACCTTTCTTCATAATACATGCCAGTTTGGGGATGGTGTTATTTGGTCACATTGGGATTGAAACGAAATGAAAAAGCATGCCTGTGATGGAGAATATCAACATTCAGACATTCCAAACATTTTTGAATACACACTCTTACTTTCAAGTATTCCAACCTGATTTTAAAAATAAATGTATACAATTTTGAAATCTAATTTAAACACTCCTTCAGAGATGAAGGACTGAGTAGTGAAAATGCAGATACATATGCATATCAGATCCAAATTTGTTTGGGAACAGAACCAAGATCAATTTGTCAGTTGTGCTTCTTGTGTTTATACAAAAAAGCCAACCATGTCCTTCCACTGAAACAAATCTGGACCTCTGCCCTTGTCAGGATGCATGCTGGTTATCCAAATGCTGGTGCCCCGCCCCTTGTACACATGTCTCTCATTATTTGTCTTTTTCATGTCTCCATTTTTTAAGACAAAAGCTGAGGATATCCGTGGCAGGGGTTGGGGGCTGGGGGCCAGCAAGAGTGGGGATCTTTTTTTTTTTTTTTTTCATTCTCCCCTAATTGACGTGAACAGTTCTTTTGACCCTAATTAGCGCTCTGTAATCTCTCATTTGCATATCACAAAGGCAACAGCATTTGCATATTTGTAAACGAGATGGCCCTGCATCTGCATGCATTCCCTTGTTTCCTCGTCTTTCTTCTTTAGCCCTTTCTCTCTGTCTCTCTCTCGCCATCTCTCTCCCCCTCTCTCTCTCTCTCACATGGGTTCAATGCCAGAAAGTGGCAGCGACAACAGGGCAACATGCAGACAGGGACAAGAGAGAGGCACTGGTTGCTTGGCACGTGCCCTGGCACGGGCACTGACGTGGAGGAAATGAGGCAAAAAGGAAGGGAGAGTGAATTTGAAAGAGTTTGCAGGTGGAGGGAAGTTTGGGAGAATATGAGAGAAATCCAGTCGTGAGCTCGTGAGAAACATTATTAGGTTTTAGGCCGACTGATGATGGAGAGAAACAGTGAGATAGAGGGATAAATGATCGTGATAAAGGGGCGAAAATGCAGGACAGAGAGAGGAGGATAAAGCTGTGGCACTTTTATACAACATATATATCACCTGTACATGTGCCCATCAGGATTTTGAGAATATGTTTGCCGAGCTAACAGAGATCTGTTCTCCTGGAGCCTCTTCTCATCTGTTATCCCAACAAACAAGCAAAAAAGAGGAAGTTCTCGCGGACTGATATTCACACTATCTCAGCGCCATCATCTACATTTCACCTCCTCCTCATGTAGCTGTTTGTTTTGCAACGCTCATTATTGGTAATCACTACCACTTAGTGCCAGTTGTTGTAAGTCACTATTGACGTCGGCCACATCAAATTGGCTGTTGCTTTCCTCCTTTTTAATTTCCATGCTAAATTAATTTCTTTTTCAAAATGCACAATGTCTTACAAGGTCGTTGCATCCATCAAAATGTCTGCATCCCGTGGTACTCTTTCAGAGACTCCCACAGTGAGAGTCTCTGTTATCTCAAAATGTTGCCAAATGTTTTTCAGTGAGATCCCTCCTATCTCTCAGTGCCCCCTCACTGTCCTCATGTAATACCTGTATGATTTCACCTCCCAGCATCACCCTTTTTTTTTGGCCATAATAGAGGCTGACATCGGTGTGCCTACAGGTATACTGACATCTCTTTCTCTGCTTCCCTCTCTCTCTCCCTCTGACCGCTCTCCTCCTCCCCTTGTCAGTCCTGACCCCAGCAATGCAGCGCTCTATTACTATGGTAATGGGGGCTAATTGAATGGCCGAGGTGTAATGGAGAAGACAACACAGCCTACATTATGATAAGGAGCCTAGACAATAGCCCCACGTCCAGGGTCACCACTCGCCAATAAGGTGGGCTTAAAGGCGGATAGATGTCCTTCTTGCCACTCCTCTCATCCCCATCATCTCTCCTTGTGTTTGTTGCTGGCTCTCTCTCTCATTCTTTTTCCTTCTTTTTACTCCTGAGGATCCTGCATGTGCATTGCTTTGAATCTTAAAACCAGCGGTTATTATTCAGGATTGTTATGTGTAGGCACAAATGTAGTGTGTAGGTAGCTACTATAGGTAGGAGAAATGTGTTTCAGCGTTGTCTCGCGGTGGGCGGGGAGGTGGATATCCGCTCACGCAGGTATGATGAAAAATGTAATGGGGACGAATCGTTGTTTTCCATCCCGGCTGCCATGAGGCCGGGGTGCTGGGGAAGTGAGCGGGCATTCATTTGCTCTCATTCTGCGGATTCTTTAATGTATTCAACAGGGAAAAGGTACTCTGTCAAACGTGAAAGCGAGGGGGTCCGCTTGTATTTCCTTTTTTGCATATGTGAGATCATCTCCTGATTGCAGTGTTTTGGGACAATGTAGTTCTAAACGCTGTGCTTTTGCCATTTTGACACTTTAAATATTCACATGGAGCATAAACACCAGACCCACCATCGACGAAAGTATTGAAATAAGCAACCACGTATTGCAGGGGAGGAATGAAAGAAACATAAAATGCTGTAGCCAACTTTCACTTTTGAAATGGATATGATTTAGCAAGCAATTAGATCACTGTTTAAATTGCAACTTTTGGGCTGGGTGCTGGTCTACCATCTCTGGAAGAGCTATAGTGAAAGCTGGTTAATGGTAATTTGGATTCTTAAACAGCTTCCATTATGGTTTCCTCTGGCAAAGGAGAACAATATGTTTGGGTTTTTTTCCAACAAGGAGAGGTGAGATGGACCCAAATTCACTCACTGAATAACATTAAAGAGCGAACGTGGAAGGGAGAAAGTGCTGCTCCCTTTGATTTTGTTTATGTTCTGGAAATTGCATCGCCTTTGCAATTAGCCTGGTGCAGCGTGTGAGCCTGTGTTTACGTGTACCTCAACAGATAAAAGAACAAGGTGAGAGATCAGAGAAGAGGGTGCTGAAGTGTTCTCGGCATTGTTAGATGCAGCCGATACTTCCTGTTCTCCTGTGTTTTTGTCAGGGGAAGAAACTTTCACCACATTCACCATCTTCTATTTTAGGTGTATTTTAAATGCACAAGTTTCGTCAGCACAGATCTGGCAATATGTAAGAGCTGTATAAATTATACAAAGATGACGTGTAAATGGTGCTCTGTGTTAAGAACTAAATCACATTTTCTGTCCAAACAATCAGTTTCGTCACTGTCTCGAATCCTCCTCACAATAAATAAAAAAATAAATAATAAAAAAATAAAATAACTCGTGTTTGACCCAATTGAGCGCAGTGTCATTTTCGCTTGCACTGATTGGTCAGTAACTTATCATAACAGCCATAATTCTCATCATTTGACACCTTCATGGTCCTCAAATCATCCCTCATATAGATTAAATGAATAGTGAGTAAATGATTGTCACCTCAGTCAGAGCCTTCGACAGGGATTGTATTTGTCTACCAGCACTCTCCACCAGCTAACTGCCTTTTCTTTCCTCACTGCCTGAATTACTGCTTTAATCTACAACTGTTTACTCTGAATCCTCTTCCTCTCGACCCACTCCTCATCTCCTTTTCCCCTTCCTCACCCCCCCCAACGCCCTCGCCAGTATGCCTCTCACCTTTAGCCACCTTTGTTGATGTGAAACTCCCCGACCTGAGAGACCCAGCGGCCATGCATAAAACATGTCATACAGTGCTTGCGCTGCTACTCAGGGCTAACCACATTTTCTTTTAGCATTTATACAAAGTGCTATCTTCTTTGACTTTTCAAACCCACAGAAAGAACTTTCAGAAGTTGGGCTATGCTTTGGCTTTAAGAGCCTCGGAAGTGAGCCAGAGAAAAGGGAAGGAGAAAGTGTGAAATAATGACTGGTGGACAGAGGGTGGTTTCTTTTAAAAACAGACCCCCTCACACACCTTCAGACACACACACACACTAGGTCTGGTTCGAACCCCTGCTTCGTCTCAGCAGCAGGGTCAAGCGGGCTGCACATCCCAATCTCAGCACTACCCCAGTGAGCTGAGCATCAGTGAGGAAAAACAGAAAAATAGAGGGAAAAAAGGGACAAAAAGAGTGAAAACAGAGAGAGAGAGAAACGTGGAGAGAAGATGAGGAATGGAAAGAAGAGAGGGAGCCGGGAAGCCATTTGAAGCCATCTCCTGTCGGAGGTCTGGGCATCCTCCACCTCTCTCCTTCGCTCTGCACCTCCTCCTCCTCCTCTTCATCGTGTTGTTGCTGTGTTTTCCACCCCTGCTGAGGGCCCACTCGCGCCCCCCTGCCTCAACCCCATATTGGATCTCAGTAGGCATTTTCTGCTTTTAAATGAATAGGCAAATGAGAAACAGGGTCCAATCGAAGGAGGGTGAGGGCGGGTAGGGGTAGAAGAGGGGGAAACAAGTAGCAGGGGAGCGGAGGCAATTGGGTCTCTGGGCGGAAACACAAGCCCCCACCCTTCACCCTAAACACTCCACACACACGCACACATACACACACACATACACCCAAATGTCAGGGGTGGCTAAGAGCCTGGGGGAAGGCACCTCATTTCAATATGGCCTCCTGCTGGGTGCCCCTGATGCAGCGACCGGGAGACCCCCGCTCAGAGACCCACTGATCTGTGATAAAAGCTGCCCCTGCATCCTCATCATCCTCTTCCAACTTCAAAATCCAATTCCAGATCCTCCAAATTGCTTATTGGTCTTTTTTCTTCTTGGTACACTGCACCTTCATGTGCTAGGACACATTTGTTTGATGTCATATTTTGCCTGATATTTGCCTTTTTTTAAATGCATCTGTAAATGATGAAATTATCATTAGTTTATTTTTATTATAGCTTATTTAAATAGTTCTAGCTGTTCTTGTTGGTAATAAGATTGTACTCAACAAGTTGTTTGCTTAGCGCTGGGAATGCTGTGACATTGCTGAGAAGGAGTCAGATGGGGCAAGTTATATGATCAGCCTTCATACATATATACATATAATCACTTCTACAGGTTCACAAGTCCAGAATTATTCCAGACTTTTAATTATCTGTGTATAAGTCTCGTGACATGGTAGTGTGGATGGTTGAGACGTCTTCATTATCTAACAGTATATAAGTATGTTTGCGGCTGAGCTGCAGCTCATGTGGTGGCTGTAGCTCAGACTGGCCATTAAACACAGGGTTAATCACTGTGTGTGTATGTAAATTGCTTTAGAAAAAAGCATCTGTCAAATGGATTTCGATTGCAACTAATGATTATTCAATTAAACTTTTGGTCTGCACTCATATATACATCACTCTCTGTATATACTGAATATATGTGTGTCAATGACTAATGAAACTTGTCCATTACAGTTGCAGAGAGACTGAGGTGATATCTTAAATGATCTTGTTTTGTTGAACCAACAGTCCAAAATCTAAAGATATTCTATTTCCATCATATAAAACAAACATTGGAGAAGCTAGAATCAGAAAATGTTTTTTTTAAATGACTAAAAGGATGAAAGAGAGCCTATTTATTTTCCTGTCGATTGACTTTTCAGCTTTGAAATGAACTACGCCACACAACAGAAGGGAGGAAATACCCAAAAAATTGTTTTTGATTCGGTATGTTGCCAACTAACAGGAGAAAGTCAGATTGTTATAGAGAATACAAAAGAGAAAACTTCATCTATCATGTTGTCCAATGACTTAAGTTTGCTGTTAACCTTTGTATCTACATATTTTAACTTTGGTTTATCAATTATTTTATACAAATGAGCTAATGTGTGTAGTGCTTATTTTAAAAAGAAAACTTAAAGTGATGACAAACAAATGATCACATATGTACAAACACAAGAAATGAAGTATGAAGATTCGAGACGCACGAGTAGAGACAGAAACACAAAGGTTGGAATCGCGAGGTGAGCTGGTGTACTGAAGTGCACCCATGCCATGGTGGTTTGGAGGAGCCGGTACAGGGGTCTCCAATAAGGCCCGTTGAAATATTAATCCTTTCCCCTCCTACAGCTGGAATGTGACACACACACACACTTGCATCAACACACACAGTAGCTCCCACTGGCTCCCACACCAAGCCTGCAGAGGGCCCTGAAATATTAATGTACAAAGTAAATTAAAGCTGCAACAAAAAGAGATAGGGTTTTCTCTGTCTCTTCCTGTATATCTGACTGCCTATTCTTTATGACTGGGTGAGGGGGTGGCAGTCAGTGCAAGGGAGGAAAAGGAGAGGGAGTGGGTGGTTGAATAGAGGAGGGGGGAGGTGAGGAAGGTGGGTGGCAGATAAAGCGAGTGCGACATGTCTAATGACTTAGGGCATGGAGAGGTTTGTGCTGTCACAGCTTTGGACCATGATGATGAGCCGGGCGTCTTCACAACTCACAGAACTGAAACAGAGAGAGTGAAGACACACAGAAAACACTTGAAAGGAAACAAGAGTAAGTTGAGGGAGAAGTCAAAAAAAGGGAGATCAAGTTAGATCAGTATTATTTCGAAAGGGTCTGGGGTCATGGTTGCTATTGAGAAAGGGAATGAATGGACTTGCTTGCATGTATATGCAAACCTTGCCGGGTTTGTTTGCAAATGTTCGCCCTCATTTTTGCCCTCCTGCCTGTAATAGAGCTGCATGGTGAGACAGGTGAGAGGGTGGCAGTGCCCTTGGACCCCCATACTGGCCCCTGACCCCTCGACTTTGACTGGCAGCTCATCACACTTCCACAGTAAATCTGAGAGAATATGTTCACACACACTCACACACACACACTAGCGGAGAACCTGCAATGCTGATGATGACCCACAATCACAAAGACACATTTCTGTAATACAAACACATTTATGTTCTTTCACTCACACACTTTTCGCTTTCTCAAGCACACACACACACACACACACACACACACACTGCTGCCTGAGTACTTCATGTACATTTCCATATTTGCTTGCTTGTACAGTATCAGCTTATCAAACATTACAAAAAGTACCAATTTTCAAACATGTTCACGCAGCACAAAGACTCATCCTAAAAAGCTTCAAATTGCCACCTGATCAAATACTTGCATATAGACATTGATACAATCCATAAATATTTCTCTGCCTCATTCACACACACACACACACACACACACACACACACACTGAGCAGCAGCAGCACAGACTTTATCTCCACCATCAATTTCTCCTTTCTGCATATGGCTGGAGCTGCTTATGCATGTGCCGCGGAGCTGTACTTTATCAAAGGGCCCGTCCTGCGCTTGGGGCCATGCATTATTAAACGCAAGCACCACACACACACGCGCGCACACACACACAGTAACTAGTAAAGGGCTTGTTGCAGGGCCTGGCTGGACAGGTACAAACACACACACATTTGTACTTCTACACTTGTGAGGACCCTCATTGACATAATGCACTCATCATCCCTTATACCAAGCTTAACCATCACAACTACCTGCCTAAGCACGACCCTTAACCCTAACCCTGACTTAAACCTGATTCTAACCTAAGCCCTTTAAAAATCTGTCTGAAAGCGAGGACCCTGCAAAATTTCACTTTCACTTTCCAAAAAATGTCCTCACTTCCAAGGTCTACAACTCAAATTGGTTGTCACAAAGATAGATGTACAAGTCTACACACACACACTCTGCAGTGTTTGGAAAACACCATAGACCAGGTGATCGAGGACACACCAGTGGAGCTCATTCAGAAATTCACTTCAGACTTGCAGAATTTACACATACTCATGTGCAATAATGTACATACAGTGTAATATGAACAAAGGTTTTGCAGGAAGCCCATGGTGCCATCATGGAGGTACACTGGTGAACTGTCTGTACACAAATGATGGCTAAGTAGTCTCTACTGTATATTAGTACCTCAGTCATGCAAAATAAGTGCATTCATTTAAGTAATGTATTTAGGTCCAGCTCTGAGATGCTAACATCATGTAGACACTTTTTCCATTTGATGCGATTTTATACTTTTTCTTCAATGTATTTCAGAGGGAAACATTGCACCTTGTACTCAAATATATTTACTTTACAATTATAGTTACTATTTACTTTGTAGACTAACGTTCTACTTGCAAAACATATGATCAAGTATGAAAAATTATCAATTGTATTAGATTAAATTACCCTGCAGTTCATAAAGTAGTTAGAATGAGCTTCCTCACGACACACCACATTAAAATGATGCTTATACATTATTGTATTATTAGTATTGATGCATACTAAGATTTATATTGTTGTAGTTTAAACATTGCTGTGTTGTAATAGTGTGTTATAATCCCAGAGTGAATGGAACACCAGACACTTAAAATAGAATTTAAATCATTTATTTGGTCATTTCATATTAACATTTCACTCTGAAAGGGGCCATTCTGAATAATGGGTACATTTATTTTTATATCTTAATAAGAACATTTTGCTGATACCGATGCACTTTTAAATTTCAGAATGCTGGTATTTTTGCATTTTGTTGTTGCTACTTTTACTCAAGAAGAACATCTAAATCGAGGCCTGTGACTCAACATGGCTCCTTATGTCAAAAAAACTTCTCTTTACATACACACATGAAAAGACACGCAGGCGACACACACTCTGAGCCTCTGCGCTGAGCCAGGCTGCTCACCAGGGTAATATACCCTGTCACTCTGCAGAAAGTGAATTTGACAAATTGAGCCTCAAGTGTTTGGTACACTGAGCTTTGGATCTGAACTACTTTTTAAAGAATTTTCCCTTCTAGTCTCTGCTATGGAATAAAAAAGAGAGACTCCTTTGTTCCAAAACACAGCAAGGATTTGTTAAATGGTGAGATTCTGGCGTGTATTGTACACAAGTGGGTGAAATGCTGCTTGTAGAGTTGTTTATGACATGGACATTATCTGGCCTCTGCATTTGGATTAAATGGTTGATGAATTTTCTGCTAATAAGTGTATGAGAAACCAAGGCGGAGCTGGCCATTACTGCATGCTTGCATCAGCCATTTATTACAGGCCGTTAACACTGTAATATAGTGTGATATGTGGCTCTTTCTCTAACAGGTGTGAGAGTCAGCCAAGGTAACCAGCTGCTGGGTCGCCCCCTCTCTCACCTCTCTCACCCCCTCTGTCTAAAAGAGACTGGAACACTTACAGCGTTAGTGGCATTAAGTACCACAGGTGTGTGTGTGTGTGTGTGTGTGTGTGTGTGTGTGTGTGTGTGTGTTTTAACATACCCAGCTTCACCCAAACACTGACATGCCCAGCAGGTGTGTGAGGAAGCTCTTGTGATCTTGGAGACCTTTCAAAGTTTGATATAGGGCCTACTGTGATTGGAATTTGATTTATGACAAGACTGGATTTTTTTTTTATCAGCTGGGAGGAAGACTGCTTTGCACCCATCCCAGAACAAGAAAGAGTTTCCAAAAAGGAGAATGAAAGCCCATTTAAATAGTGATCATGAAAGGAAAATTCCCCTGGGTCATATTTTGTAATTTTAGCCATCATTCCTAATGGTAATGTTGAAATTTTATTCACCAGCTTTCAGTTTGCTGAAATTGAGGAACGCAAAACCATTGGTAGGAGTTCAACAGGACAGGGAACACTTGTAGTCAAGATACTTGTTCTGTAATTATTTAGAAGTGAAAGTGAAGGAAAACTTTAACCTAGTCTATCTATTGTAACCATCCAAGAAAATTTTTTTTCAACAGTTGTCGTCAGTTGTCCATGTACTCCGTTTTTCTTTGTCATTAAGTCTTATTAATGTTTCAGTTGCTTTCACTTTGGCCTTCAGTTTGTGATTTAGTTAATAAATACAGAATACTGTTAGTTCTGTCAGAGCACCAAAGTCATGTTTTCATAAGCTGATTATCATTATAGCTTCATACTTATCAATTTTGTGTGCATTTTTCTTATTTTATTACTTATGTGTTTCAATTTAGGCCTTTTTGTCTTTTATTGTGAAGTACTGTGACATATGATCTAGAAAGGTGCTATGTAAATACCTTATTTTTACTTTGCTGACATGCCAACATATGCTGTAGCCGCTCCCTCCACCACCCCAACCCCCTCTTCATGTGCCATATTTTTGGTATTGTTTACTTAACTAAGATCTAATGTTCTTGAGTACTTCTCCAACCAGAATCCTCATTGCTGCTCGGATTCATTTTAAAAGCTCCCTAAAAGAGCCGAGTTCAAATCTGTGTCCCCATTTGCTGTAAATGGTCACATGAACTTGGGAGTTTGTTTACGACCTTTCCGATTATCTGACTGCTTATATTCCTGCTGGGCTCTGTTAAAGAGAGGATGCTGCATCCCCAGATGTCAGCAATGAACTTGATGAGTAAAATGTTATCACAACCATCTTCCTTTAAGCTTCTTTTTATATTTAGGAAAACATTCAGTGATTCTGTCGTCCGTTGTGTGCTGTTTTATTTGAGTGTTGAGTGTAAAACTTCAGATTTATGTAATGCTGTATATCTAGCCTTCATACAGAAAAGACCTTTTCTATATGTGTGGCTATTTTCTGGGTAGATTTGATACTATAGAGACAAACTGTATTTCTCTTTGACCTGCAGAAATGACTGACACTCAACTCCTGTCACAGACGTGTCTTCCCTGCACCCAATGTTTTGTTGTTTTTCATTATAAAGAGGGTGGATTGCATTAATATTTAGGACATCGCTGGTACCTTAACAGGAAGTGTTGGGTATACTGATGTGCTCATATTGTCAGCATTCAACCCTGACCCTCACATCAGAGACAGGGGACGGGTGGAGAGCTCTAGCTCAGTGTGTATCGGTCATCAAGGTGACTGGAGCGCAGAGAGGGCAGGGGATGACCGCTGTGTTCTCCACCCTGCTTGTCTGTAACGCCTCTGACCACCGTCGAGACCGTAGCCTTTGCAAATGAGGAGCAGGGAGACAATGGATGAAATGCATGAGCTGTGATGGGAGTGTGGAGGAGCACACAACACCCTCCAAACGGGTGATGTTTATTCAGGGAGTGAAGTGACTGCGAGGGCTTCTAAACCCCGCCATGCTCCAGAATGAGTTGTAAACATTTCGTCGTGTCCCACCACAACAGGATATGTTGTCGGTCATGACCCAATATGAGATCAGTGTCCTCTACTGCAAAGTCAGAGAGAACAGGAACATGGAGGAGTTGATAGGAATCACTTGCTTTCTTTATCTTCTTTGTAGCGATGAACTACTTTAGATGGTTTGAGATGAACACACCAAGTGAGGTTCACAGAGGTTATTAGATTTGGCATTCATTCATTGTTTGTAGCTGTTGGGCAAAGGCTGGACTGCTGGGATGCATCTGTGACCTGTGGCATCATGTAATGTGTTTGACAAGCATTTCTACCCTGCGAGGCCCAGCATGGTGTACCATTGCCAGCGCTGGCTACCTCTCGTTCATCCCTCTCTGGGGTGATGCTGGCTGAGTTTCCTCTCCGGATCCACGGCCAAATTTTCTCCACCAGCTCTCTTTGATTTGAATAATGTAATCAGATGGGTTATTACCCTGAGCATTTGCGTTGTATTGAACGTAAAGAGATTTTTTAAAAAACACATTGATAGTGTTTTCATCTTTTTTTTGTGATAATTGCTTTCAAGGTGTCTCTCAGTCACTCTCTCTCTCTCAGTCACGGCTCACAGGTGACAAGCTGGAAGAGCGCTCTAACACATTCTGTCTGCCTCATTGCACCCGCGCCCAGCTGCAACATGCTTGCTTACCCCAACAAAATGAAAAATCAATACATGTCTCCCATCTCCCCCATCTTTTGCAGGACAATTGACCCTGACACCATGATCTCTCAGTGTGAGTGATATTATTTCCACTAGGTTGGGCAAGAGGTAAGAGACACATTTTTCAATAGGCAAGCAGGACACATCTGAAGGCACCTTTCTGCCAATGGCCAATAAAGTCAAGTGCAGGCCATCGAACAAATAAATAGTTGTGGCAGGTTTAGGGTCTTTAAGGGCTTGATAAAAATCCAGGCATTTTTACTGCGGGGTTTTTAAAAATGTCAGAGTTGAAAGAAAACGTCTTGCACACAGCTTTTTCTTCAGGTGTACATTTTGTTCAAAAAACAGACTATAAACTAAAGCATAATTTCATTGATGAATAAGGGATGCAGTTATATAATTTACTAATCTACTAAAAGAAGAGCACCTTCAATGCATCAACATCATATAAAAGCAAACAAATGCTTTTCCCTCTCAAATGCAGTTTTCTTTTGGCTTTGCTGCCTTTCTCCCAGTTGTCCCAACATGCTATACCTCCGAGCTGCGGACACAGGCTTCCTGCTGAGGTGTCGCGCTTTGAGCTTTCTCAAACATCGCCAGGTTTTAATGTATTAAAATACACTCTGTCAGCACATTTCTGAAATTATGGGCTAGATTAAACGGCAACTTTGACCCATCTGTCAGAAGATACAAGCTTTTTTGCTGAGAGAGATTAATGCTTTGCTCTAACATTTTCTCCTGAACCCCCCTGAATGTTAATCAGAGCCCAAGAGCAGCAGTAGGGAGATTGGTCATTAGGTGAGGTGGAACACATTGATTTTTAATTTTGACATGCAAATTTGTTTGCCACCCTATTTGTACAGTAAGATGACCTGCTTGCGTTCTTCTCAGCACTTCTCAGCATCATGGGATACTTTGCTTCAAAGTGAGTGATTAGTTTACTTTCCTGGCAACTTGTGTGAAGTGTGAGCTTGTAGCTGTGAGCTTTGTTTTTATCTATTAGAAAAGAAGATTTCAAATTTGACATTGCTTGACTTTACATCCTAACAGCATAATCTAGTGACCACACTATATGTGTAGTGCCGTTTGTGGATATGAAATGATTTCAGTTTATTCTAAAGTTGAAATTATGATACATTTAAAGGCTAAAGTATTCAGATACTTCAAAACATGACACTACATTACATTACACACTGTTTCATGATGTAAATGAACAAAATCAAAACTCAACATTTGAATAAAGATTTCATAAAACAAATGAAAGAAACTGACAATATCACATTTTTAAAAAAATTAACTCAGCAAACTATGAATTTCCACAAAACTAATAAAAAAAAATCAACCTATCATGACATTTCACAAAACAAATTTAATGATTTTGTCAAATGTTGTAGTGTCATTTTATCTGTCTAGTTTTATACTGCCTTTTGACACAGAAGTGCAGAAGTACAACATAATGTCTACTTGTTAGTATATTTTAAAATATGAAACTCTACATGTAAATTAAAAAAAACTCACCAGAGTTTTCACGTCAAGTCTAGAAAAGTTTTATCACCAAATTGTTAAACCTAAAGTAAGTCATTGTGGCAATTAATGTTATATAATCTTTGCATTAATCTTCAAGTGCGAAGTCAGATTAAACCAGAATTATACAAAGTCATGTTGTGTAGAAAACATATTTTTATGTTATTGGATGAAACTGTGGACCCACACATTCACAAAAAGTCCTTAAGAATTTGAAACAGTGATCCTTTTGAGTTTTGTGAGAAGAGTGTCTGACAGACAAGAAAGACCACAGAGGAAGTCTTATGGTCACAAACCTAACCTTACACCTCGGCAGGTCGTTCCTTGCCTTCACAACTTCCTGAAACATGTGGACAGCGATCGATGAAGGCTGAGGAGGTGGCCATGTTTCTGACCTCTAATCCCCACCTCCTTAACAGGACTGAGAAACGGGCCTGGAGGCAAGCAGGGATCAGGCCCCTTAGGAGAACTGTACCAGTGAGTGGAATAAACAAGACTGCCGAGGGAAGAAAACACACAATGTTAGCGGCGTGGAGGGGAGCGAGAGGCGGTATAAAGGGATGTTATATGGATGAGAATGGGTTATACCTGAGGCTCAGCTCCAATTGATCCATTCACCTTCTCTCACACCTCTGGCATCGCTCCTACTGTCTCTGCAAAACACCTGCTCTGTGCAAGTTTGTCTTTGACTTTCCTCAACACTGACCTCCTCATCTACATCTGTTTGACTGACCTGTGTCACTCCCACTGTTGGAGGATTATCAGAAGGGTTGTGAGGTCACTGATTTGTATAGGTTCCTCCTTTTATCTTCACACTACCCTGAACCATTCTCACTCCTCCCAGCCTCCTGTGAGCCTCCGCTTGCTTCACTGCACAGCCGGACGAGTCGCGGCAGCCTCGCATCTCTGCCTGCCACTGTGATCGCTGCTTGGAAGCGTGTTAGCCATATCAGGGAAGCAGATAACTCACAAAACCTGCAGTCTGTCAAGGCGCATCACAAATTTAGCACTGAGCGCCCGTGGCACTGTCAGGCGGAATTAGAAAAAATTAAGACATCCATCCCGGAGACATCCAGTAGAAAGATAGAAACAGAGACAGGCACCAGTAGATTGACATATTTGCCACATATTCATTTGAGCGTGTTCATGGGAGCGCAAGCGGTGTCAGTGACAGCACTTTCTCACCTCAGTGACAGTGAAAAAGGCGCTGTGATCAGTGCAGTGGAAGGCGCAGCGTGCCGGAGTTGGATTAGCTATGATAATATGATGACAGTAATTGAGCTTGTCATAATTGCTCAATCACTGAGCCTTTCCCCGGGGCCTGAAAGGCAACTGTTAGCGCTGTACAAGCCTTCATTACAGGGGTGTGATATTGGGATAATTCATTTACAGTAGGACGAGTGGCACTGTGATCATTTTGTGTGCGTTATCAGATTAGGCCACTAAAGGATGAGGGTGAAATAATCTGAACTGTAGCATGTGATTTAATAAATCAGTCAACTTTAAGATACATTTGTGAACAATGGGTTGGTCTAATGAATGATTATCTATTGTGACCTGTTTATAGTCATATTGTGGATTTGTTCATCTAATAGCTCACTGGCAAATACTGCATAGAACTGATAATCTCATGTCCTGTGATCCCCCCCCCAGCTCTCACTGTCCCTCATAGACAAAGACAGACGAAGAGGATGAGAGGGTGGGAGGGATGAAAGGAGGGAGGAACGGAGAGAAATATTGGGACAGTGAGGTGGTGGCGACAGGACCACCTCACGGCGAAATTTACTGTCAGATTTTCTCCACAAGAATCTGGACCAAAAAGCCCCTCGCCACGAACGAGAGGACGGAGCGGAAAAAAAACGAGGGAAATTGGAAAAAACAGCTGAGGGTGTAAATAATTCATGCAGACAATATGACTTTTTTATGTAAATTCAGTGCATTAACCCTCTATTATAATGATGGACGACAGATACGGGTGATGTTTCCTTGGTAAGAGCTAATGGATGACCATCATAAATTCACTGCACATTTTATTGTGTTGCCGGGAAAATTGTGCCTGCAGGCAACGTTGTTTACTTTTATGTCAGGGAGGAGGAGAAAAATCCCGCCGTCTTCAAAAGGAGAGAGGGGAAAAGAGAATGGGGAGTAAAAATAATGGGGCCCACACAGAGCGCCTTGTTCCGTACCTTCTGCCATGTTTGGAGCAAGCGATCCCCCTACCACCTCGGTGTGTGTTCTTCCTCCTGCTCATCCCTCTGCCTCTCCTTCTCCTCCTCTTCTTCCTCCCCTCCAGCGCTGTCTTCCTCAGAGAACAGCGGGGTCTAGTCGCATTAGCGGCGCCGCACTCCTCCACATCGCTCCGATTACAGATTACTCACTTTTGCCGCCGCTGTTAGACTTGAAATTTTGGGAGGTAGAGGGACATCATTTTTCATTACTGTCTTCTGTGAGCAACATGATACTTGCCGGCAGTGTGTGTGTGTGCACAAGTACTGCCGATGGCATCAATTTTCATAAAAGAAAACCCTTTTTGAGCAGTGATCCATAGAAATACAGTTTCATCCATCAGTAGATCAAAACGCATAATTGATTAGCTTAAAGTCGAGTGACACTTGATGGTGTTTAACGCTGACTTTGAAGCAAATAAGTGCGCAGCTAACAGACTTTCTCTTTTCACTTTAGTTGTTCACTATTGATGAAAGGAAGAGAGCTGCACAGGCCTGATCAACGCCTGGTTAGCCAGTCTATCATTCCCCTTTCTGCCTTCTAGGCTGCCCCCAGGCCCTGCTCAAATCAACACCCTGCCGTCCCTCTCTCTCTGTTTCTCACTCTCTTTTCCCTCCTTCCCTTTCCTCCTCCTCTATGCCTCCTCCCTCATCTCCCTCTCCTCCGAACCTTCCCTCCATCTCTGATTTATCTTGTAATATTGGCTCCCTAATTAACACTAGAACCGTATGTCTCATGTGTCTTGTTTTGGGTGGATTTTAGCATACTAACCCCCCCCAACCCCCCAATCCTTCTCTCTTCTCCCCGAGTCTGTTCGATAGACCAGGCTTGCTTGGAGCAAATGATTAACAACCAAAGGGAAAAGCTAACATACACTAGATAGTCTTTGTGTAGCTTTCAAAGAAACGTACTGTACATCCACTGGATTTTTTTTAATTCCAAAAACAAATGGACAAAAGTTTGTCTTTCTCCTGTTTGAAAGGTTCCTTTAGTACTTCCATGGCATGGTTTCCTGCACATTATAAACTCTTAAATCAGTTGATATTACATTTATGCGTGCATATCTAATTGTGGATTACACTGAGAAAAAAAGACACGCAACACATGGAAAACACACACATACAGTAGCAGATGGTGGGAGCCAGCTGTTTTGTACCAAGCTGGCAGTGGCAGCACACATGGAGACACTAAAAGACTCACACTCGCACGTAAACATACACACACACACATCTGGGCCCCTCGCTCACCAGGATCCCAGCTGGATCTTCATGGGGTCACTCTCTCACCTTCCCCAAGGACATCAAGCTCACAGTGAGACCACCTCAGCCACCCGGGCACAGCAGTATGGGTCACACACCTGCATCACAGTCTAAGGTGCCAACGACGGCTGACTTGCCAGCACCTGCAATGGGGAAACGCCGCCTACTGTTAAAGCAGCATACCTCTGAAAATTTGCACTCATCCCCCACTCGCACACACACACAGCGGCACAGAGCTAAATGGGCCAACTAAGTGGTTAAAGCACAAGTCATATATGTTGCCCTGGATAAGGGCGCCTTGCTAAACACATGATGATAATTACCCACCCAGCTGCCTGGTGCCATGTGCCATAATAGGTCTCGCCTCAGCGCCGGGTCCTCCGAGACTTTCCCCACCCGCACATTGCTAATTTCTCAATTTGTCCGCCACATTTCCTCTCTCATTTTACCACGCTTAACCTTTTCCGTCGGCTAATGTACACTTCCCGGCCTCTTTGTCAAATCTGGGCCAAAGTGATGCGTCCTAATGATTCACTTACCAGCAGAGTCATTCTGTAGATTCAAATGAACAAACAACAGCTCAAATCTCAATGGGGAATTTGATTAATACCATGTACATAAGGAATTGACAATGTGAATGAATAATATGCTTTGTTCAAAAGGCAAGCCTTGCTAGGTATTTAGTAGATTTTGTTTGTGCTTAGAAGTTCCATCCTGTGCCTCTGGCAACGCAGACACTTTGTACGGTGTAGGACCACTTTGCAGAGCCCGGCAAGTGTCTGGGGAGCCCATCTCCATTGCAATTGCTGGAGGAAAACCAAAGCTTGGCGTCGTTTCCCCTCTTGTTTGCGGGCACTTGGAGGGTGTTTATCTAGAAAAGAATAACAACTTGTTTTATTCATGTCGGGGATGGAAGACACCATGCCCTCCTGAGAGAGGGGGTTGATTGGTATTAGCGGAAGAGGGATAGTCGCTTTTTATTGTGGCATATATGTGTGTATGTGTGTGTGCAGGTGCCTCACAGCGGTGATGGTATACATGAACCCAGGGGTATTGTGGTAGCTTGGGGGCGGTCTGTTGTCGCAGTCCTTTCTTTGCAGAGGGCAACAAAGAAGTTGAACACTACTAACTCCATCTGAAATAGTTAAGATATATGCAACCCTTTGCCGATAAAAGATAACTTTAATAGAAATGGATTTAATAGGAATTACCTAAAAGCAATCATTAAACCATATCTCAAGTATAGTACGTAGTAGTTGCACATTATATTCTTCATACTTTTTGATAAAAAACTGATAAAGTCGTCTGTGCTTCTTTACAAAAACGGATTTTGCTTAAACTTTACATGTGAGACTTTTTTCTAATACCTTTAACAAATAATTTTAGGGATGCAAACTGTTGGAAAAAATCAACCATCTAATCTACACATGAAAATTTAACTACAGTAAGTGGAATTAACATGAGGACAGTTGAGACTCTCTTGTGCACTCATCATACACAAAACCTCACGTAACTGATTTAGTAACTTTGTTTTCAAGTAATGAAAACGCCAGGAAAATTCTGACACGTCACTCATCTTGCTGATGCAAAGGTATAAAAATGCACCCTGACCTGAAATACCGTTACCTGTTTTCATGTTGAGACTGAGCTTGTTTTACGTCAGTCACTGAGAGAAAGCTGCTTGTGAATCATGGCATGTTTGACATTTTAAAGCAGAGAGCAGAGGACGTCATCCTCTCCTCTTGCAAAGCATCCCTCTCAGTGCCAGCGGTATTTAATTTGCGGCAATTAAAATATTAATCATCTTACTATTAATTAAGCTGGTTGGGTGCTAGTTGTGGTTTTATTAGTGCCGCCATTTAGTGGTCGAAGTGACAACCCTAATGGGGCCACTCTGAGAAAAAGACAGTAATTGGGTTTGGCAATTCCATTTCCACCACCGACCATCCTCTCACCCACCCACTAGCTCATCAATAATTTATCTAATTACTGATATTGTGGCATGAGTCACTCTCAATTTAGGAGACAAACATGATTATTTAATAATAATAATGCTTCCAAACATATGCAATGTCTCCTGGCCTGCCTTACTTCCCTCAATTTTTAATGACTTGTTAACACAATGGGCAAAAGAGACCTCAAACAGCACAACAAAAGAAGCCCATCAGTGACCTTTACCGACTAAATACTAAGAGGAGAATTATAATAATAGTAGCTGCAAAATACAAAACTGCCTCTGTGAGTGTGCGTGTGTGTGTTTTATGATTGACTATATGCTTTATTGACAAATAGAAGCTGGAATAGGAAAGCTTTGGTAACCTTTCATGAGAGGTCTCCAAGATTCAAAACTGCAACAAAAAGGGTGGCGTTGGATGAGGAAAAGGGGGGGCATCTGAATACTATCCACATCCCATAATGATCTCAATAATAACCCTGACAACACTCATGGACATAAAAATAGTGTGTGATATGGTGATATGAGTGCAAGTATGTGTGCGTATGTATGTGTGTGGTTGGCTTGGATTATGAGGAGCAGTAAAACACAGAGAAACTCAGTGAATATGCTGGAGGTAAATGAAGTCCCACGGGGGTAATATTCACCTCGCCATAATAATTCTGCCACTGTCAAAAGCCAGCTAGCTTTGCTGTAAGTGTGTGTGTTTGTGTGTGTGTGTGTGTGTGTGTGTGTGCAGGACGTGTCTGCTAAAACTAGCACACATGCTCCCTCCTTCTTTCTCCCCCCCCTCCTCTGCATGAATCCAACTTCCCTTGTTCTTTTTCTCTCTCAGTGGCAAGCTCGACAACTCGGAACTGCACCTCAGTAGTCGGCTGAGGCGAGCAGGAGGAAGTAGTCATTCATCCAGTGTGTGTCAACCACAAGTTGACTAGGAGAATGAGCAGGGAAGCAAAGCGATGTCTATTTCTGTCTCGGATGAGTGGGGATGGTCAGGGAGGAGAGCACAGACTGCCCACTGAGGGAGACACTGGGTTTCATTGTGAGCTTCAGGGCTATAGGGAGCAGTGATCGGAAGGTTGGATCTGTTGAATATGTGTCTCTTTGTGTGTGTGTGTGTGTGCGTGCGTGCATGCTGGCATGTCTCCTGTGCACCCAAATGCAATGAATGACACTCATTAGCCTCATGTTAGCCTTGCTAGCTGCGATGCCCTGGAGCAATGAGGTCACGTAAAAGGTCATGACTTGATTACATGGTAATGCACTTGCAGACATCGGTGTGTAAGCAACATATATCTTAAGTACAGTTTTAATAGTGCTAACAGAGCAAAATCAACAAATATTTTTATACATATTGGACTGATTGCCTCATGCATTTAGAAGCTTTTTAGTAATTGTTTTAATAACAAATGTATATTCCACTCCAAAAAGATACATTATGTACTTTCAAGTTTTCACTGATGGTACATTTAAAGAATCTTTTTACTAACTTAAGAACGCAGCACCTACAATCCTATAATAATACATCATCCAAATGATGTAGTTTACACAAGTAGTTTTTGACATGAAACATCTTTTCAATGTGTGAGTGTTCCTCAGTCTTTTGTCTTTAATTTAATGATGTGGGTATAAAGGAAAAAGAGCCTGAGGGTACACTGTGTTCTCTGTCATCAACTCTGATTTTTGTTCCTCTTCTGTGTTATAATTTTATAGCTACTCTTTTCCGCATGCTCTTCTTTTAATGTCAAAGCGTAAGCTATCCACAGTCAGTTTGAGCTGTAAGATTATTTTTGCCTTGTTGATGTTAAGGCCTCAGGATGGTGATGTTGTTCTGTTGGTCAGTCCGTTCATCCAACACTTTATCCTGGGGTGAGATATCTTTGCACTGCTTACCATGAAATTTGATTTTGATAGTCATGGTCCATTGAGGATGATATCTTTCCGGCGACCTCTGACCTTTCTTCCAGTACAACCATGAGGCCAAAAGTTTTACTTGTACATAAGAATTATGTATGATATTGACTGAGCACATTCTTTCTCCCTAGATGACAGCCTGCTCCCATTTTGAACACTTTCTTTCCACCAGCATCATCCTCAGGACAACATTTACATCTTTTGGTACAGTAGTTAAGGTTCTAAGAATATAATTAAGAAAATTAACAAATAGTATTGAGGACATGTGCATCAACTCTAACATAAGTTATAATTCTCCATCGCTGAGTGCCAATACGAGTGATTTGGCATGGGTTAGTGTTCCCATGTCCTGGCAAGTTGTTGAACCTGCTCCATTGGCAAAATGGGTGTCTGAATATTTGGGTGCGTGTTGATGTAAATGGAAAGAGCTAGATTATACTTAGGCCTTGTTATTTTAGTTTTTAATTTTTAATTTCCAAAAGCCAGGAATGTATGTGTGTTAAATAAAAAATGGGTGATAATTGGTTATAACCAACTGAATATTGAAAATACCATTTTTGCAGCACAGATGCTGTAGATTAACCATAATCAGCAGCTCGTCCTTCTGTTTTCTACTCACTTTTGTTCACTTCCTGTTAATGGAAGATTTTCTGAGCTGTCAGTGAAACTTGAGCACAGACTATGTCTCTCTTTGTAGGGTTGCTCATGTGTCATTTTAGACATATGTATCTTTGCATGTGTGCATTCATTCCTGAGTAGTGTGTGTGTGTATGTGTGTGTGTGTGTGTGTGTGTGTGTGTTTTTAGGCTTGAACCCAAAACCCTCTAACTCAGACTGTCGGTGAAACAGAGGCGGGGATCTCTATATAAAATTAGTCTCTGTGGGAAGACAAGAGGCATCGCTGAGGCCTTCTCTTTTAGCCAGTTGGCCCAGCCCACAGCTGCCCAGCCACTGTCACACTGAGAAGCACATGTCATTGAAAGGAGACATTAATTGCCTTGGTGCCTTGGCAGGATGCTCACTAGCCGTGCTCAGGTGCACCTCTGCTGCTGCCTTGCAAATGAGATGCAGAGTGTTGGTTACAGTACCTCCTTCCCGGGGATAATTGACCCTGGGGATCCGCCTTGCAGTCCACCCACCCTCCTTCTTTCCTTGCTTATCTCCTCTTCTTCACCTCCTCCTCTCTCCCCCCTCTGTTACCTCCAAGACAGCGCAGGACACCTCCTGATTGGTTGGTAGTCAGCGGGATGGGGTTGGCCCTTTGACCCTGCAGCCTCCCTTCCCTCTTTCAGCGCCTCTCCCTTTCTCTTCCTGTCTTCAGCTCCTTCACAAGGGCATTCATGTGGTGATGCGGCGGGTGGAGACGAGAGGAGAGGGAGCTGCCCGACACGACCGCTGCCCGGACCATTACCGCAACTTTTGTAGGAGGTGCACAAACCCCTCCCCTCTGTTTCTGTTTTTGAAAGTGCCCCACCCCACACACCCGTTGCTTGGTCATGTTGTTTTTGTTGTCGCAGCTCCAAGTTTTAATGAGGTGAGACTCCTTGTATACCACTGGGTTACTGGCTGGGCTTCAGCAGGCGGTGCTGTTTATTTACAGCTAAAGGTCCACGCCGCTCAACCTTAATCGACCCATGCATCGCTCAATCACAGGCAAGTGTATGGAAAACAAAGGCCCACCTGTATACCTGTGCACAGTGCTTTGGATTACCTTTTCAATCCCCCCCTCCACCCGCGCACATTTTATTTGACTTTTATGTTGTTCGCTCTCTCCTTGCACTGCTTTCCCTCTTCTTTCTCAATTTCTTTTTCCCTCTCTAACTGCCCCTCTTGATTGTTAACTCGGTCCTCCATTCAGTTTAGTCGCCCTCTCTCATGTGCTTTGCTTTTCAGAGCATGTCAAAAACAGTTAGTACAAGTACACACCTGGTAAGCCATTTGCAAGAAGCCCGCGGCTGAGATCGCAGCCCCCAGAGCATAATATGTGAGGTGTGGCAGAGAATGACACTGTTAATCTTGAAGGATTACTTTCTCATGGAGCAATTTGTCACAGGAAAAGTCTATACTGTTTGGTTATGTACTCTGCATATCCTCCTGCACCCTGCGTCTCTTTGCCTCTGCTTATGTGCTCGTGTGCACTTGCTTATGTGTGGGTGTTAAAATGTTGAATTACTGATCTAGTGTAATTGAATAGTGGGCCATCTGCTCAGATGTTTATCTTCATTTTCTTTCTTTTTTTTTTTTTTTTTACAGATGTATTCACGCTTGTGTATTTGCACACGTCTGATTTCATCTTAATATGGGCGTATGTGTGTGTTTGTGTGTGCACGTGTTTGTGTGCTTCATCTGTAGCCTTTAACTGGCTGGAAGCCCCCTATTTGCTGGAGAGGCCAGCCATGGCAGAAGAGGGCTGCGCTTAGTGCGTTTCATGCTTAATTCTGTGTCAATTAGTTGACTGCTACCTTCCCTCCAGCAAAAGAGCGCAGAGAGAAACACAAGCCCACAGAAATCCTCTGGCTTTGACAGGCGCAGTGTTCAATCATTTATCCCAAGGCCCCGGGCCACGGAGCCCTGTCAACAAACATTCCATTGAAATCATATCAAGCCTCTTCTATTCCCTCATTTTTGTACTCTCTCTGCTCTGCCTCTCACTCTTTCCATCAACCTCTGCCTCTTTATCTCACTCGTTCTTTACCCTCTGCTTCCTCTCTCGATATGCTTTTACCCACCTTCGCTCTTCTTTCTCTCTTCCTCCTCACCCCTCACCCCTCTGGGGTTCCTCAGTCTCTGCAGCAGGGGTTTTATTTCTTTCTTTAAGCCGCTGTGCCTCTTCCTCCCTCCCAGGACTTGGCAGCAGAGTGGTAATTTGTTAAGCTGTTCCCTGTTTGTGCTGGTTTCACCCCCAACTTGGCATGTGGTCAAGTTGTGGTCGGATGTCAAGATGAGCACCAGATATACCAAGATCACAGAAAATTATATATTTCAGTTTGAATTTGGTTCAGAGGATATTATAACAAGGCAGCGATGGATGCATCATAAAACATAAACTTCAATGACCCTGTTTCAAGTGATACTGTATATCCATTTGTATCTACAACACCTTCTGACTCGTATATTTTACAGCACGAGCACATACTTATGCATATGTCTTTGCAAATGCTGTGGTTTTCAATATAGGTTGAAGTTGAAAGGAGGCTTTGATCACAGCATGTGGTGGGATTGAAGATCTACGTTTTAACAAATATTGAAACTGAGCAGAGCTATCATGCACCGGGCCACTCTTCAGATTTACTACCTGACTTGACTCTTAGGCTGAGGAAATTTTTAGACAACAGTTCAAATATACTGTACTGAGATTTCACATCAGTGCGCCATTTAAAAGAAAATAGAAATGAGGTTATTTAGAATACATCAGCCAATTAGCTTCACAGCTGCCATCTCTCCAGTTTCCCCCGTTCTTTGCTTTTGGCCCACTGGAACTCGGGGAAATATGCTGATTCAGGATATTTTGCAGGTAAGTTGGACAGAGGCCAAAACTGGGTTTTTTTATTGGCTTCCTCTGCTCTGGGCTACAAACACTGATGCAGAGCAAGAGATAGAAGAGAAAAAAGGAGAGGAATCTTCCATTCCTTCCCCTCCCCTGAGCATTCATCCCGAGAGAAACTCAACTCACCTGGGTATCTCAGTGGTGGAGAGTAATAAATAAATGTATCGGATTAATAATTAAAGACAGCCTAAACGAAGATAGATACTATCCTCTGAAGGCCTGCTGGTTCCACAAGCCTGATCTTAACTCAGATGTTGTTGTGATTCCTGTTTGTTTGCTCACTGGCGGTCAGGAGACACATACTGTACGTCTCTATATCGTTATTATATAACTTTTAGACAAATCCACATGTTTACCTCGTTTTATTTTTGTTCTTCATTTTCCAACAATTGGAAAGACACTCACAGTGAAGTAGGCATAACCACAAACAGGTTAGTGGGAAGCAAAAATCTTCTTCCACCTGCAGCGATGCTTCAAACAAGTATCCGAAATTAACAGTGAATACATGACAAGACTAATAAAATGGATCAAAGGGCGTTATTGAATTGGGTCTTTCTCAGTTCAGACTTCAGGCGTTTGAACAGTTTTTGGTGGGCGCACTCTCTTACTCAGCACAACACGAGCCACCCACAACAAAAAAACAGAGACACCACCTTTCTGCAACAATCGCCACAAACTTTTGTCCATTTGCTTCTGAAATCTTAAAAAGAAATTTCTCAGTATTCAATTATTTGTCCTGTTTGTGATCGTCAAACAAAATGTGTAGTGTCTCTCTGCGCATGTTAGCCAAACTAAACTCGAAACTCTCCTCTGGCTATTCAGGTTTACCTCCCACAGCAGAGTGCCTTTGACTTGACAAGTAGAAATCCAGAAGACAACAACAGAGCCCTTGTATCAGTCCCTGGACAAAGCCAAATTAATATTTAAAGATCATTACTAATGCCCCGAAGTAAAACACAGAGACTAGGTAATTAATTGATTGAGCTGGGTGGTCCGCAGAGAGATTAGACCGGATGAGTGTTGTTTATCTCCGTTGTTATTGAAGTATATTTGATTGCTTTGAGCGAATGATTTCCTATTGAATGTAAAGAAGGGGGACACGCTACTGTATGTTTGACCTGTAAGGCATATGCACGAGTTCATATTCTTGGAGTGATATAATCACCCGGGGATTAATTGTCCCTGGTGCTTTCCCACAGCATGTATGTAGTGTAAATTTGCTGTGCCAGTAATCTATCGCATAACACAGTTTACATTGGCGCTAAGTGGAATCTGTAGACCTGTTTTCACAAGCTCATATAACAAGTGGATGGATTTCCACTGCTGTTGATAGCAGATGCACTTGGCAAGACAATAAGATGTGTTCTACATCATTTGGCCCACTTCCTGTATCAACTGTTGGATGTGAATAGAGTGTCAACAGAGTGCTAATTGTCGTTCGGCATTTTGATTTATCACAGACGCAAGCCAAGGGAGAACAGAGGATGATTTTGCATTTGGCAGGCTGTCCCCGTTCCCCAGCAGCATGCCAATACTTCTGTTTCCTGGTGAAAGCCTAAATTCAGTGATTCAGTACCTTGGATAGAGCTGCCTCCTCTGTCCACATGCTGCATCACTCTGCCCTATTTCCACACTGTATACAAATACTCTGTGTACACCGTGTACTATTTTGATCTGTAAATAACGACCTTTGTTCAAGTACTTGTACTTTACTTGAATAGTTCCATTTTGTGAGTTTTTGCTTCTGCTCCACTGCATTTCAGAGGGAGACATTGTACTTCTCATTCAGTTGCATTTATCTGACAACTTTAATGACGTCGAAGGTATGAATTTCCTACATGAATCATATGAAAAGCTGATGAAATAGGATGTGTTGCTGGGATTTACAGAAATGTATGCATATGCAACCTTTTAATGTCAGCTAGTACACATTAACATTAAAAAGCTGCTTATGTGTGGACAAACTCATTAATTCATCCTTAAAGAGGTGACTCTTTGCAATGAGGACTTAACATTTGATACTTTTGAATTGTAATTTGCTGCTTAAACTTTATAGTTGTTACATGATCTTTTTTGAAATTTTTTGACACTTTTGAACAAGAAAACAAGTGAAAACAATGACTGTACCGCTTTCTACTAACAGAGAAGAGGCAGGCATGAATTGACAGATGTAAATTAAAGTCCAACTTTGAAAGTCTCTTAATTTCAGAATTGATTATATCCTGATATTTTATTACTTTATTTCCTTGCTGTATTCACATTTTAAAAAAAGCATCCAGCTGAGAGCAGCAGTGGCAATCAAACTCAAATACAGAACTATTTTAGTCTGTGTGCTGACATTTTAAAATATGCTTAATTTAGGCTCTTTTCCTTTTTAAATAAAAACATAGTCTAAACACGAATATAATTAGCATATACAGTACCACATGACAGGAACACTGGATGTATTGCAAAGCTTTTTTTTCAACTGCCTTTTTGTGGCAATGTAAATTTGAGAGGCATCATACACAACACACATAAATAATGTTTTGGGCAGCATATTGAATAAACTTTTCTGAGTCGCCCCAAATGTCCTTGGCTCAGAAAACATGAAAAGGTGTTCTTCCTTTCTTTTTTCTGTGTTTTCCCCTTTTGAAAACATCTTGTGAAAGGAGCATTCAAGAATCAGGAGGGTTTTCACAAGTTTTTGGAGATGCCTGTCATGAATGAACATGACGGTGTGTTCCAGTGCCAGCTGGCAGAGGAAGCCTAGCACGTCCCAGAGATGAGCGAAGGGCCAGCTGGATGCCCGCCGAGAGCTTTAACACACTCCTCACCATTGCTGCAAACTCCATCAGCCCATCCTGTTAACTGACACAACATAACACTAATTGTGCATTAATCAGTGGGTTTAGTTACCCGATCCCATGAGCCTGTGGTGCATTTCAGTGGTTGTGAAACAGAAGTCTGATATTTGTGTTTCACTGCTCCGTGGTCCCCTGGAGTCCTGATTTTGGCTTGCTGTCTGGCATATGGTTAGTCAGTTGGTTAAACTTGTAGCTGAGATTGTCAGATAAGATTTAAAGTGAAGATTAGGGGTTAGGCGAATGCTGGCTAGATTTAAAACCAATTATTTATGATTATCAGCATGACAGATGAATGCTGGATTCATTTTGCATCTTGCTGACATAACTTGTTTTTACAGCTTTAGGTTTTTACCACACATTGGTGGGAAACTGTTACTTTGCATTTTTTTTTGTAGAAATATTATTCCACAACTTTTACAGTAGTGATTACAGGTAAAGCCCCAGTTCCTTCTGTATATTCACCAATTCTCAACCACATTAAGTGCAAGAGTCAGACGTTATTCCTGTGACTGTTGGGATAGAAGAGAAGTTCAAATAAGAGGAAGACAAGATTTATTTTTACTTCAAGATTAGAATTTATTATATAGAGGGAAGATATACAGTAGAAGATTGGATGCAAAGCAGTTGAAGATTTTTTTTTCTTGAAAGATTAACCTGAAATTCAGTACCGACCCTAAACACTAAGTGATCGCTGCGTTCAACAGAGAAGGTACTGTGAGAAAATGTTCATTACACAAACGTCACTGACTGGTTTTGTGTTTTGCTCATTTTTCTGCTTTAGGCAATAATCAATCATCAAGTCATTTATCTCACACTGGTGCTGAGTTCCTTTTATCAGCTGCCAGACTCCCTCAGCTGCACAGTGTTACTGACTACAGGTTTGTTGGCTCACTTTGTAGAAAATACCACTAGATAAAATGTCAAGTTCCCATGTCTATCTGCTGTATGTTGTTATTATAAAAAATGTAATCCTACTGAAAAGGGACATAGGATATTTGAAATGTAATGTTGTGGTTATTATTCAGATGTGATTATAACCACTTGACAGTTTAACTAACTTTTAAGATGTTGGTTTGTTCCAGTTGTGTTTTAAAGCCAGTAAATGTCATATGTGGCCCAGTGGCTCATGGCAATGACCAATTTCCTCTAGCAGCATCTTCTTGCATAATTCTCATAAGGAGGAGTAAATATCAAGAATCAGAAACAAATTCTGAATTTAACCTTTGGCAGAAACGCTTTTGCCATAAGTCACCCTTTGCATTTGTGGCCTCTCGGGATGTGAGCCGTCACAGATGCAGCATGTCTGGCCTCCCTCTTCTGTGGGTCAAAGCTGGCTGTGTCTGTGGTGGTAAAGCACTAAGGAGAGTGTCTGTGTGTGTGTGTGTGTGTGTGTGTGTGTGTGTGTGTGTGCGTGTATGTGTGTGCGTGTGTCTGTGTGTTGAAGGGGGAGTTGGAGTGTGGGTGCATGCAGATGGTTCACAAGCCAACCTTTCAATTAGGCCCAGAGTATAAATATCCGTGGCTGATTGGAATGTGGCGGCTGCTGGCACAAAAGGCTCTGCTTGGTCCGTCTCCAAGACCCCGTCGCTCACTCACTCCCTCAGTCATGCTGGAAGCCGCCCAAGGTTACTTTGTCAATGGACGCAATGATTTCTAACTCCCTGCGTCCGCCGCGACCACCCTCCCTTCTCCGTCCCTGTTTCCATCCCTCCTGCTCCGTTTCCTGCCGGCTCCATAGCTAACTTTACATTTGAAAGAGGCCTTCGGTTGAACCCAGTTGGAGGTTTGATGTCCCTTCTTTCCCCTCATGCGTTTTTGTGCATCAACTGGATTTTGAAATTCCCATTGCAAAAGGTGTTAACTGTGTTTCCAGCTTAGAAATTTCAAACAAATTTCCCCTATGAGATTTTGTATATACTCATATATATATATTTCCGCCCACAGCGAGTGTTTGGGTTCCAGTCCAGCTCCTAATCTTATTTAGCTAATGCTGCAGGTGAACAGTCCCTGTATCCCGCCTGGGGAGACCCTGTATATCCTTCACAGATTATAGGGATGAGCTCCCAGACAACTTATCCCTCCGTCCCAAAAGCCTGTCACTGTAAGCTGTCTGAGAAATTATCCACACACCCAGACACATGGTGGTGAGGGTATGAAATGACAAAGCAGAAATGTTTTGGGAGAAGGATATGTTATCACTGTCACAGAACGATTTTGAATGTTGTGTAGTGCACAGCCTACAAATAGGATTGGAATTATTTCTGTTACAAGGCCCTCATAAGCTGCTATCTTTTTACTCTTGATTTTACTTTTGATATTTTGAGTTTTGGAACTTTTCTTGTACTTTTTAACATCCTACAATTTCAAGTTCCAGTGACTAAAAATGGTCTCTGTCACTGTGTTTAAAGATTTCTCATGTTGTCCTCACAGTTTCAAGCAAAAGGTTCATGCACCACCAATAATATCATATGCTCCTTTGTTAAGAAACCTCTTTTTCTTTTATCCCTTCACCCCCCTAACCCACCTACCCAAGCTGTGTCAGGGAAGCCCCCCAAGTCTCTTATGCATCCCTCTGGAATCAGGAGAGATTAAAAATTAGGGGATTAGGTTCCCCTCCTAACCCTGTAATCCAACAAAACAATGCTTTCTAACGTCGAGCGAGAGCTCCCAAGGCGTGGTTAAGTCCTCTGTGTCAGTTATTCCTTATGGAAGGGTTCCCTCAGAAAAGACGCGCACTCGCTTTCTGTCTCCAACCACCTCCTCCACCCCCCCCCCACTTTTTTTATGATCCAGGTCTGTAATGAGGCAACATGGGAGATGGGGCCTAATATCTGCTAATAGGGTCAATGGAATAAACTGTTTTATAGGGGTCACTGTTGGCACAAGGACGAAGGGGGCTGCTAAATGCTTGTCTCCTCTTGTGCCAGTTGTAACTACGATTTTTTTACAACAACAATACAGTGTCAGACAGTAATAATGATTCTGATAACACTGAGGAGCCCCGGTGATGTAAGACACGGGCGGGCTACTGAATTAAGGCCCCGTTTTAAATATGTCAGTGCCACGCTCAGGCTGGAGCTATAGCTGGCCATGGGATGCACTCCTTTAATTTCATCGCTCTGTCAGCTTTTATTAAAACCCATTTGTCACAAAGAGAGAGGGAGAAAACGAAAAGGAGAGAGAAAAAAGTAGTGGGGGGGGGGACACAGACGTAGAGTGAGAGAGGAGAAAAGAAGAAGGGGGGTGAGAGAGATATAAACAGAGAGAAAGAGATGTGGAGACAAAGAAGGGTGACTTTCCTGAGGTGCTAGATAACAGAAATTGTTGATTTGAGGAGGGGCAAGTGTTACGGGTGGTGTTGATGGTGGGAGGAGGGCAGGAGGGGTGGGTTGCCACCACCTTGGGGAGTGGGTCTTATAGGTGGAAGACAGGGGTGGTAAGGAGCAGTGGGAGGGTCTGAGGGCCTCAGCAGGAGTGATTAATGATGAATCCGGGGTATAGTGGACCGGTGGGACTCCCCATCCGCGTCTCCATCCCCATCCTGCTCATCCACCTCTCCCCCCACCCCTTACCCATTTCCCAACCCTCGCCACCCCACCTTCATGCCCATTTGTAACTGTCTTGGGAGGGGCGATCAAGGACCCGGTGATGTGCCCCCTCATTTTCTTGAAGACACGAATGAGAAATGTGTCCAGAAATGTGTCATTTCCAAATCCAGCTCTGGAGATTTCTTTTGGATGGCTACTGTTTATTAATGTCATTGACTCAAGACTAATTATTCTTCTGCGCTTCTTACAAGAGGAATTCCTTCAGATCTCAACAAAACATTGACACACACTCACACAGTGACTCACATGCTATTCAGTGTAAAATTAACGTGTTTTGATGCTTCCCTTATTGAAATCTTAACAGGATTATGTCCGAACTCCTGTCTTTCATTTTGAAGGTTCATGGGCGGAGAGAAACTGTGCAGCATGCGCATTTATTTGTTTTCGCTGGGGACCAGGCGAGGGTTTCTGCCAGAGAGTTTATGTGCCTGTCTGAATGTGTGTGTGTGTGTGTGCGCACGCTACAGAGTGTGTGGCAGCCATACTTTCCTCACTCTGTCAAACAGCTTTGACTTGGCGGCGGGTTCTGAAATGGCATCAAAGTGGCCCGCCGCCACATTTCCACCCCGTCCTGTGGTCCCTTACTCCCTGTCATCTACCTCTAAGCCCACGCACCCCAGTACCTACAATCAAAAGAAAATTAAATGATTCATTATATCTTCCCGCCTTCTTCACAAAGTAAAAACATGAAAAATAAAAGACAAGAAAGGGCTTTCAGAAACACTTGTTCAATGCATTTTACGTTCTTCTCCGTTCCCCTCGTTTCTAACTGAATAGTACATGATGGCACTTGACGGAGAAGAGGAGGAGGAAGAGGAAGAAAAGGAGAAAGCAGAAGGAGAAAGAGTGTATGTGTGTGTGTGAGAGAGAGAGGGGGAATAAAATGAAGTGTGACAACATATGAATTTCAAATTTCCGAGGAGACATCAAAGTGCGCCATCCGGGGTGTCTCTTCGACAAGGACACTTTCTGATTTTTAATTCCGTCCCCTGATTGTATCGCCGAGGCCCTAACGAAGAACGGAGAAGCAACGCCAGTGAGTGGCATCAGGCAGCGAGAGATAGAGCAGGAAGGGAGGGAGAGGGTGAGGGGAAAAGAGGGGTAGGGGGGGCAGCATAGAGGAAAGAGAGAGTAAGTGAGATCAGAGGGGGTTAGAAGAGATAGATAGAGGAGGAGGAGGAAGGAGAGAAGAAAGGAGAGCCTCATCCAAACACAGGCGGCTGGGCCCTTTGTTGTCGAAGCGATCATAGCTCCTCTTTCATCAGACAGAGAAATGGAGAAGAGAGAAAGGAAGAGAGACAGTGAGAGTGAGAGCGATCCACTCCTTTTTCCGCTGGGGTGACAGGGACATGGATAGAAGGAGGGCAACTTTTTTCACCCTTTGCACATATCAAATCAAGGCTCTTCTTCCAAGGACTTATCATGTTGCATACACTTTGAGAGCAAAATGCTTACAAGTATAGCTGCGGGTGGATGTTAACAATATGCTCACTTTAACCTGCAACAATATGTCTGTTTACACTCATTTGATTAGCTTATATCAACACAGTGTCAACACAACACAAGTGTTATATATTGCTAATCGCCGGCCCTGTTCACTCTCCCTCTGCTTTACAGTTCAGACGGCAGCTCACTACCGCAGCAGTCTAATTGCCTGGGAGGTTCTCAGCAGGAGTGCGGCAGGCCTCTGGCATTCCCATTCCTGGCAAAGCTTTCTGCCAGTGCTGCCGCAGTGCCAGCGCGATCTGCCCTGCATCCACGCCAGGGGTCTCATAACCCAGAAGGATCCCCCATGATGGGCACTCCCCACAAAGCCTCTGTGGAAACGGATGGGAAACCCCAGGGAAGCAGCAGAAAGGTTGGAAAGGTCATATTACTGGCATGTATTCACTTAGTGCACTCTCTCTCTCTCTTCTCTCTCTCTCACACACACACACACACACACACACACACACACATACATACACAACATAATATAGCAATCAGAATTTTCTGGATTTTATTATATTTTCAATATAACAACAAAATAACTACTTTTCAATACTGTATATTCATCTCTGATATCTCAAATAGCCAATTATGTACTCATGAACAAGAACACAGAGGGAAGAGCAGGGTCAGTACACAATTTCAAAACACTTTCCTGTTTTTTAAAGAGGGAACAAAACCAGTTTAACTGGTGCCCTCAATCACAGTGACGATGAGGTTAAAGTCTTAAGGCTGTTGTACTTTACAAGTCTGGATCTAACGGCCCTCCGATCCACACCAGAGTGGAGGCAGAGCTGCAGGCGACTACAGCAGCACACCTGGATTTTACAGCCATGTGAGCGTCACCTGTCCCCACATACAGTACATTACCTCAGTGACTCACGTCACAGCACGTGGACCTGTTCTATAAAACCTGTAATACTTGAAGTAGATGAGTCAAAAACATTTGTGAAAAGAGGTGTGAAAGCCCACTTATGTGTCTCAATTCTGAGTGGGTTAAAAATTATGTGAATTGACGAGTGTAACCATCCATTAATTTGATTCTACTGTGACAGTGTGACAGCATGTAATAATTATGTTTATAATAATTTTTTTTCCAGTTCTCAAAACTATTGCAAAATAGTAACTCAACAAAGTCTTTTTTGTTTCTACAAATTACCAGTACTTTAAAATATGTCTGAAAGTCTCAAATTTGACTGAGCTCTTAAAAAGAAGACTGACATTATGAAACAATACAAGCTAGAGAAACATGAGTTTTCATTGTTTAGGGGTAAAAATGATTTTATATGTCAAGATTCCCTCAGTGAATTTAAACTTAAAAGCTATTTGGTCTGTCAAAATTTGAAAGTTTTGTCTTTCTTTAAAAAAAATCTGGACATATTCAGCAATAAAACAAAACTTTTGATTAATCGCTAACATCCTGCTGTTTTAACAGATCAGAGAATTAAGACAGAAGGTCAAGCGCACCCATGCCATGAACACCACATCACCCTAATACACAGACGCACAGACACACTCACAAGGGCCCCTCCTTGGTTGTGGCGAGGGGTGTATGGTGAAGCAGCTGGGAGACGTGGAGCCACAATGGCCCTTTAGGGCGAGACGGCCCTAATCCGTCCCCCGTCCGACAGCGCCAGTGAAAGGAGGCCTGTCAATCATAGCATGGCACCCTCGGGTCTCTGAGATGGGCGTGCTCAGATTTAGGATTTACTGTACCCCCTCTTTTTTGTCTTATTAAAACCTCTTTGCAGACAGACAGAGATACATGTATGCACGTGTGTGGATGCAGGCGCACACACCCACAAACACACACATGCATATTCAGTGTGCTGCTTCTTGTCTGTCACAGCTCTATAAGACCATATGTGTGTATGTTTGTGTGTGTGGAGAAAAAGAGACCAACAAACAAAAAATATGCAGATGAATGATAAATGAATGTCTTTACGTTTCCTCCAACACATCATGTTTAAAGAAATGTGACGCCAGAAAAAAAATCCCACATCAGACACAGAAATTCATTCACATTTTTTATTCAGATTATTTGGCTTAATCATTACACAGCAAAATTATACTTCACTTTCTTCTACATATGAAGAGGACATTGTCAATTTAAATGAGCAGTTGTACTTCAAGGAATTACATGCTGCCTATGTTAATGATGGAGACAGCCATGTAGGAGCAGGGAATGGGTAATGATCATTTTGGATACATTTCATAGGCCTGTTGTTGCCTCACACACACACACACACACACACACACACTTATGGCTGGAGAGGCAACCATACAGACAAGGCGCAAAGGCAAGTACACATGCACAGATACACACACAGAGTAAACAGTTATTTAGAGGTGTCAGACACTGCATGTAATATCCTCTGGCACAGTAGCTATGTGTGTGTGTGTGTGTGTGTGTGCGTGTGTGTGCGCGTGTGTGTGTGTGTGCGAATGAGCCGTCAGCTGAGCTGAGCTGTGCACTGGCCGTTGCAGCTGGGTGATGGTGATCAAATCTAACAGACAGTGAGGACCGGAGCATGCTTTCTGCCTCAGAGAGAGAGAGGGAGAGAGAGAGAGAGAGAGCACTAAGACCGCCTCTGGCCACCATTATCTCTTCAGCGCGTGACTGTGTCCATGTGAGTGTGACAGTGTGAAAAATAGAGTGTTTGTTTGTTTACTTACTGTGTGTGCGTGTGTGCGAGTGTTTGCTTGCTCATGTGTGTGCCTGTCAGTGGATCCAAGTGAGCGTGTGTTCATATTTGCTGTTCAATATGCTGAAGCCCATATAACTGACTGGGAGATAACTACTGAGCCAGATGACATGACGGAAAGGCCCTAATTCAACCCCTCCAGCCAGGGTTAAAGCTTCTTAAACTTCTCCCCGTTTCTCTCTTGGACGACTGGTTCATTCCCTATAATTATTAAAGTGGATAAACTTCTCTCTGGCTAAACTCATCTCTTGTAAAATGAATTTGACCTGCTGCTGTCGGAGGAGAGAGAACTAACCTGCTAAAACACTGCATTTCATTTGCAGATAGTAACTATCAATACCTAAAATGTAGTGAAAGCACTCGTATCAGTACTCGTGTTCACAATATCTGTACCAAAAAAAAGTTGATCCATCCCACATCAGACCATGATTTGGGCACATGAATAGTTTCTTTGCCATTGTGTTGTGCACCTTGGTAGCACAGAGAATTAACACAATAAATATTTGTTAATTATCATTAAAAGCTGTCTTTTGTTTTAAGATGCAAGTGATTTAGTAAATAATAAGTAACAGTAAGAATACGTGCCTAATATTTGGCAAATCACTCACTGGTTAATGTGACATGTATTTAGAAGTGGCCCATTAATGAAGCGTTCACTTCATGAATCATGACACATTAGCTGTTTTCAATAATAAAAAATATTTGGTGTTGTCTCAAAATCAAATTTAGTGATATGAGCATTTTGCTGATCTAGCACCCCCAGTGGTAGGATGTAGACACTGCAGCACCGACTTTTTTTTCTTCAAGTTCAGACAATTAAAATTACATTAAGGTTAGTGACAGGTCATCTTAATGCATTGTTAAAAGAAGCGCTGACAGATGGTCTAATTTCTCAACACTACTAAGTGTATTTTTTTTTTAAAAGAAAAAAATCCTGTGTTTTTTCCAGAGAGGACAGCAGATATTTACAAAACTGTGGTGAGGAAAATGTGAACTTAGGTCGTTTAAGTCATTGGAAAAAAATAACCCAGATCGAGTACTAACAGCAGCACTCAGATACTGTAAATATGATATATTTGTCAATCTGTTTACAGCAGGTTCTGTCAGCTACAGGATACAGGACCATAGAATTCAAGAATTTGTGATGATTCGTCACTGTCTGCCTGATCTTGTATGTTTTATTTCCTTGTGTCTAGTCTATTTATTTTATTGTCCTTTTATTTATTATTGTGACACTTAATATGGTAAATGTAAGCTTTTATTTTCCCCTACTGGGACAATAAACTTGTTCTCCTAAACTAATATACTCAAAGCAGAGAATAGTCCGCTCCAGGATGTTTTACTCACAGGAAACAGTGCAGAGCTGGGCTGGCCTGGAGACCCACATCATTTAACATAATGCCAACACCACCCCACCTCTGCAGCCTGAGCACCCCACACACTTCATCCACACATCAGTCACCGCTCGCTGTGTGTGTGTGAGCACGTGTCAGTGTGTGCGAGAAAGAAGAACAGAGATGAATGACCGTCTAATCACTCACACAATACAGCTAAGCCCCATAATGAAAAGCGTTGATAAGAAAAATTAACATAAAACCTAAGTGGTACAGAACGAGACAGTGGACATAAATGAAAAGGCTCCCGTGCCATAAATCTAAACCATAAACATAAATATATATGACTCACATGCGTAACTCAGACGCTTCCTCATCCGAGGCTGAAAAAAATGACCCCAAAGCATATGTACATATCTGCTTCATCCTCATTTTGTTAGTTCCCGCAGAGCTGGGCCCTGCACTCATAGCACGGTGCAGTAAGTTTTAATGGTAAATCAACAAAGGGCCGACATGAAAGAAAGGCTAGCTTTCCAGTTTGCAGGGTGAAGAATTATTCATCAGCACTGTAGTGTTGCACTGCAGGCGAAAATCCTGCAGCAGCGCTCCATTTTAATTGCCAGAAAATGACTGTAAATGATACAGAGAGAGAGGGAGACGGGGGCAAAAAAAGGAGACAGAGGGAGAGAGAAAGGAAAAAGAGAGTTGGAATTGAAGGTATAAAGAACGGGGGGGAAAAAAGGACACCCCCACCACCAACAGCTGCCCCCCAAATTGAAGGCCATGGTGATAAAAAGCTATGTGGCAATCAGAGAAGTGGAGTGTCCCCCCAGCAGCCTAAAAGAGAGATAGTGAAGGGAGAAAAGAGGAGAGGAGGGCGAGGGGAGCGCCATCAAAAAAGGAGTGGTGGGATTAGGTCTGAGAGAGAGTTTACTACGCTCTTTTTGTGCGCCGAACCTGCAGGATTAGAGATAACAAATGTTAGCCGAGGACGGGCACCTGCTGTGAGCCGGGAGGAGGAGAAGAGGGGAGGAGAGAAGAGCTAACCCGCTAAAACAGCAGAATGGGCTTTTGTGGCCCCGTGCAGAATTAGAGGAAGGAGGGCTGAGAGAGAAGAGAGGATAAAGAGGGAGGGAGAAGTGAATGGAATGGCTACAAAGTAAATTTGTAATTGTCAAACAGATGAAGGAGCTGAGATTTTGTGGAGGAGTAAACATTGAACTTGCTAATCTACGGACCTCAAAGCCCGCTCCGCTCACAGCGACTGTAACGCCAATATGTGTGTGCTCGAGTCGGCGGCCCCTGTAAATCCTGAGATCAAACTTCATGTAAAAATAAAAAGAATGAAGCACAACAAATTTTCTAACTTTCTCAAGTCTCTCAGCTCTTCGCCGTGTCCTAAGTACCTTTGCACCATCCCTCTCTCCATCTCTTTCCGCCCCTCTGCAGCGCTCAGGGGTGTGTGTGGCTGAAATTGCCGCTGGGGCCTGGGGACCTCCCCGCCTGCTCTCTGCAATGACCCCAGCCCAGGAAGCACTCAGACTGGTCAATCAACAATTAAAAGCCTGTCTGTAGCCACTAACTCAATTCAACCACTCAGCTTAGTGCTCCGTTAGAGCCGAGGCACCCAGACAGAACCGAGACAGACTGAACAGCATTGACCCCTCTGCTCCTCCTCACACACACACACACACACACACACACACACGGAGGTCCGGCTGGTGTGGTCACCCCGACACAGCCTTACCAATGTTTGAACCTCAAGGGGGGCGTCTGGAACAAATGCTTCCCTGAGGTAAGCAGCAGCGCAGTGGATGCACACATGTCAACAGGCAATGGCCATTTACCTTGAGGCCTGGCCTGGACAAAAAGGTCACGACCTCTCTCTTGCAAATGTCTTGGTACCTGCACTTCAACCTGAGGGTTTAACCCTGCTTAGTGTTTAATACTGAGTCTGACCTTTTCTTTGGTCTGACTTAAGGCATTTACTGTAGTGGCCTGTGCATTAAGAGAGTCTGTGTGTGTGTGTGTTTTTAACTTTTCACACATGCAGACATACATTCACGGACAAAAAAACCCATTTGATTAAACAAGCACTTAAATGAAAATTAAATATGAATATGAAGAACACAGACACAAACATATGAAGCTTTCACTCTCCCTGATGCACGCAGACACTCTTTTACACACACACACACACACACTGGCACGCTTCACTCACACCATATGTTTCCTGCTTTTTCCTGTTTCATCATTCACTCATTGCTTGGAAAAAAAAAAAAGACTTGGAAATGTAATATAAAAACAAAAGCCAGAGAATAACTGCAGGGGCTGGTAAACGAAGCATAAAGACCCCGAGTGACCGAGGGGAATTATTTGGCTCCATTAAGCAGGCATTAACATGAATTACTATCTAATTAAAATTAAACAGCTCATTAATAACTTTGCGGTGGGGCCTTAGTGTGGAAGTTCTCTGGAGTGTGTGTGTCTGGAGTGTGTGTGTGTGTGTGTGTGAGAGAGAGAGAGAGTAGCTGTGTCGTGTCGTGGCCAAGAGAGCAATCAAGTGGGATAAAACTAAGCAGCTGCCCCAAAGGAAAGTCAGGGCCTGAGAGGGCTTACCTGTGGAACAAAACAACTACCTGGAATTAGCCAAATGCAAAGAAGATGTTCTTCACCAAATAAAGTTAACTTTATTCACCGTTTAATTCCTCAACGGCAAAATCTGTATTAAAACAAGAGAGAAATCAGCACCTCTGTGGCTTAAGGTGCCGACCATAAACTGCAACTTCCTGGGTTCAAATCAGACTACGACTCTTTGTTGCACATCACTCCCCATCTCTCAACCCTTGTTTTCTGCCATCTCTTTCAATCCTTTAATTGAGGCATGAAAATTCCCCAAAATAATACTTTATAGAAGTAAAGCAGAAATCCATTTAGACTGATGAAAATGGGCTCAAGTCTTAAAAACCGTGCCGCACAGAGTGGTGAAAACTCCAGACTGTCAATTAATGAGGATTAAAAAAGACTTTTGTGCTAAATTAACATGCATTTGGGGTTTAGAGAAGTTTTTTAAAAAATACTGAAGGACATTTTTTTAAAGCAATAAGGGGCCATGTATTCCTTCATACAACTTCTGACAACCACCATAGTTTCATCAAAAAAGGAACGACAACATGTTATCCACATTCTGTAAAAGAGTTAGTGATTCTGTCTCTCTCTCACACACAAATTATGCCTGTTTATACTCATTTCTAAAATAAAAGGGTAAAGATGCTGGAACGAAGCAAAGCAGTGTCAGAGACTTCCCATACCAAGCAACATGTTTACACAATTGCACACATACACGCACATCGTGACGAATATATGTGTGAGACACGTCGACTCACTCCTGCTGTGTCCTGTTTGGGTCGTGGCCTTCGTGTCGGCGAGCCGCTCAGCCTTGTAGGATCTGTCAGGAGAAGAGAAGGCAGGAACAGAGAGAAAGAAAATGAGAGAGGGTCAGAAGTCTAAGATCATCGTGTTAATTCTCTTGTCGTCATCTTAACAGCAGAGAAGAGAAGAGAAGAGAGTTCGAGAATATGACTGATGCTGAATGAGGATGCTGACAATCGTAACAGTAATGATGACTGGCTGTAATAACTGACCGTCCATATACACAAAAACAATGCCACCTGCTGTAACCTATAGCCTACAGCGATTTTTCCTGTTCTCAAAAACGCAGCATCAGCACCGAGAAACCGAAAACTTCTGAGCCTGAAATTAGGTTTGCAAACCCCCTCACTCTCCATGTATTGATAATGGAACCTCATTGTCGAAATCCACGAGATTGTCAAAAGGCAAAAGCTCGACAATATAACGGCAGAATAAGGTGAAGGAATAATGATAGATAGTCCTCAGAGATGGTGAGTGAATAACAGAGAGAGGGATATGGATTTAGGCCCCAAATGTATGCCAGTGCATGCATCAACCGCCCCCCCTCCACCTCTCCCTCTTCTTCCTTCTCCTGGCCAGGAGCTGTTTACCTCTCTATCAGCGGTGCTCTCTAAAAGCAGGGACCCCATCCATATTCACCGGCCTCAAATTCCTCTGCTTATCTCCCCCCAACCCTTGAAAAACCTCCCCGTGTTCCCCTCTGCACATACATACATACATAAACACGTCTTTATGGAGGCAAGAGGCAAACGCGCTGGGGCAGGAGGGGGTCGGGGATAAGAATCACCTTGAATTCAAAGCAGAGGATTGTGGGTCCTCGGCGGGCGGACGGACAGGCAGCCAGCCACACGGGCGAAGGCTCACGCCGGCGTGACACACAAAGCACGAGACAGGTAGAGGGAGGCTTTAGGGGATGGCGGTAGATGTGTGCACAAGACGCCATTGGCGATTCGGGGGATTTGGGATAGTGAAGTGTTGCTTCTGAAATTGTGATGATATGCGTCATTAGGTGGCAGTTGCAGTTACAGGTTGTGTTTCTGCATGTGCACGCGTTCAGCTTCTGTAGATCTTCGACCTCACGGAGCGAGCGTGAGCCGTGTGGTCACATCTCTTAAAATTCCTACTTATAGATATTGAAATAAACAAAGCGGCTCCACAGAACTCCAAAACCTCACCTGACACGAGAAAGGTCACTTTTGGCCACTTCAGAAGTTATTGAGAAAATCTAATTGGATTATCTGTTATTCCCAACATGGAGATTTACATGGAGAAGTGGACAAATCACTTGTGTTGGTGGCAGCTTTGAAAATGGGAGCAGGAGACTGGCTGATAAGAATTGAGAGTATAAGTGAGGGCTCAAAGAAGCAGACACACATGGAGTAGGGGGGACCGGTACCCTGTTCCTCTGCAAGCTGCCTTGTTTGGGGATTGAAGTTGGGAACTCTCTCCACTACTAATTGCACGCTGGTGCTCTTCATGAATATTCATCCTGGCGTGTTCAGACCCCGCCTAATTAGCCGAGAGATAGAGGAAGAAACTCGCACCTTTTACCACAAGAGAAGCGCCCCCCCCCTCCCGTCACATTCTCAGGGGGATGCTGGCAGAATAGCCCAAGTTCATTAGCCAAAAAAGAAAAGGGAAAAAAGTTACCTGAAAAGCACGGGACGATTTGGTCTTCAAAATAGATGGGCAAACAGCGTTTTTTCTCCTATTGCATATTTAGTGCCTATTACGCATGTCTAAAAAAAAAAAAAAAAAAAAAAAACTGGAAACGAAATACAATTATCTGATTGAGTGAGTTGCTGGGTATTATTTGCTGGCTCTAGTTGAGGAGGGGGGGGCATCACATGAATTTTAAAATCTAAACATAGCTCGTGGCAGGTCGACATGTTCCCCCTGGAACTGAGGAAGACTTGTGTTTAATATGAGGCCGAGGCCGTTTGAAGGTGTTAGTTCAGGTGCACCTGTGGAAATAAAAGCGGATGACCTGAAACTTTATTTTGAAATATAGAATGAAAATAAGCTGCTCTAAAATTCTTACTCTAATTCATATCTTGAAATAGAGATTGTGTTATTTTAAATTGTTTACTTATAAATAATTTATCTATTTATTTTCTGCTTAATTTTTATCGTCTCATTCAAAAGTGCAGAAAATGCTGTGACAAAGGACCTAATTGAACAAATCTTTAAACTATTTGTCATTTATTATTTAAATTGTACTGTACTGACACCCAGTCAGAGAGAAAGAAAGAGGGAAACTTGGTTAATTGAAGGGTCGATGGGTCCTATTGGTTGATGCTCGTCCTGGCTGCATATTAAGTAGCCTGGGGGAAAGATTAACACGTGACTGGCTGCAAAAAGAAAAAAACCCTTCACTCAAATAAATAAACCCCTAAATTAAAGTTGCACAGAAATTTAGTTTACTTTCCAAAAAATGACAGTGAGGAAATTATGTGTAAGCGTGTTTGTCCGTGTTAAAAATGTGTTTTTAGAGTTAAAGTTTTAATGTCTCTCCACTTCCTGCATGTTCACTTTATGTCAAGACACCACGAGTGAAGGATAAATCAGAGGATTGTGTTTTCAGGGTGACACAAAGAGGAGACTTGTGCGCACACTGTCGGTCACCCAACTTCCTCCTCACTCATCTCTGCGCTTCACACACAATTTCTCTCCTCTTTTTTTTTTTTCCATTCTATTTTTTAAAAATCCATCATATCGTGCTCATTTCCAGCCGCTTTTCCTGTTCGCCCTGTCATTCACCACCAAGTCCTGTGTGATCCCTTTCATCGGTCGCACCATGGAAACCTCGTGCGTCCTGGCAAAAATGCACCTCAGCGCGCGCAAGGCCATATTCTTTACAAAAGGGCCAAAGCATCTGGATCTTTCTTTTTTTCCAGCAGCTCCTCGCCGGCGTGGCAAAGCACAAGACTGGGTCTGTGTGGCACAAACCACTGCTTTTTATAGACTGGCAGACGAGAATGAGTGAATGGCTGCAGCGCATCTTCATTAAGTGAGAGCTGCTGGAGCTGCGGTCTGTTCCAGCAGGGACACACAGACACTGAGCTCCCAGCACTTTAAGACACTGACATGTCCTGAGGAGCTTTGTCCAACATTGTCTTACGAGTTTTTTTTATATTGCATCAACCATTAATTACGCAAAATTATGTTTAGTGCCATACATATATAGGTTGTAGATATTATAGTTGTATGGTAAAATTTAACCATGCAAAATTATACTTTCTCTATAATTAAAGAAAATGCAACATAATAATCGTTAAAAGTTAAAATTACAGCCAATGAAAAAGGCGCATTGCACTAAAAAAAAATAGATCATCATACATCTTAAAATCTGACTTTGTTACTAATGAATAACGAAGATAACTCGATTGTCTCCCACTCATCCCAATATAAATATATAAAGGATGGGTGGACAAAAACCACGCCTTTCAAGAGATGATGACGAGCACCTGTGACCCCGACAACATTTTCCACACACACACACTCACACACACACACACTCACATACTCTACACATTGTTAACGCCGGAGACAAGAGGACAGCAAGGACGCGGGTCACAGCAGAAAGGAGACAACTTACCTTTTAGTCATGTCGTCCCGGATTAAAATGAACACTAGACTTGAGTCGTCCTGTAAATAGAAAGAAAATAGTCGCAGGGGGAGGATGACAACAAACAAGCACGCGGCAGAGATAAAAAGGCAAAACACTGCTTTCAGGTAAATGATTAAAATGGGACTGTTGCGCCTGAAAAACCTTCCAAAAAAGCTCCTGTTTTAGAAGGAGTGGAACATGTGCCTGATTGCAGAGTTTTAGGCGAATGGAACGGGAGAGATGTAAGATTTGTTTAAAGCCCCGCATTTCCATTTAAGAACGTGATTGTGTTTGCAAAGATCCCTTTCAATCTTCGCATCTCCCCCCCCTCTACCCCCCACCTCCACCACCACCACCCCCACCCCTCTCTACCCCTCAGCGTCTCTGAGGCTGCTTTGCAATTCATAGAATTGGTAATTTGCTATTGGGACAAAACGTGAAGGGAAAAATAATCAGATCAACCGGGAGAGGTAGTGAGGAAGGAGCCAGGAGGAAGAAACACAAGGTTTCTCTCTCCAAGTTGCTGCTTAGTAAAAAAAAAAAAAAAAAATGCTTGGAGAGGTAAATGATATGAGAATATGGCCAATTTTATTTTCTCCAATCGGTTAAATCTGAATTTCCAGGAGTGGGAAAATCCAGAAGGAGCTCAGCAACCTGGCAGTGAGGATCCAGTGTCATATAAAAATTGTTTTATGATAAATTATAATTGATTATTATCGGATGTGACACTAAAGAACCTTGATAACAGCTGCGTGATTGCGTTCATGATTTTAGAATAAGATAGTGGATGATGTGAATAAATTGTGTGTAATATGTCACCTGCACTGTGTGTGTGTGTTTGTGAGAGTGTGTGTGTGTGTGTGTAGAGAGCGAGAAAGAGTGTCTTGGCCTATCATAACTAAGTGGGTGGTGATGATGAGATCACACAACATTGAAAATTACCGAGACAATACAAATAAATGACACACGCGGAGGCTTTGAAATAGAGCAAATACTTTCAGATTTGTCACACATTTGCAGCAGCTTTCACAGACACATCACACAGCGCTTCTTTACACGCCTCTCGTCGTGTGGGAGGCTGCGGAGCTGCAGCATCGCGCCTTATAATCTGTTTAAAATGAGGAGCGCTATAATCATCAGTGACCTATTATAAAGGTGCACGGGTGTGTGTTTGTAAGTGCGTGTGTGTGTGTGTGTGTGTGTGTGTTGGAGGGGGTGAAAGTGGGGGGGACCCTTCAAAAAGATCCCCGTACTCCCCCACGTGGTTATTTGCAAAACAACCCATCTAAAGTCTAATCAAGCCCCGCTGCTGCAGCCCGTCTCACCTGCTCGGAGAGAGATGGAGAAAAGGAATGTAGCAGGACAAAAAGAGAGAGGTGCACTGTTAAAAACTCAAAAGAGACATTTAATAAACAGAACATATGTTTTTCTGCGCCATATGTAGGAGCGGAGCTGGATGCGTCCTGTGCGTAAAACGCGCTGTGCCATGCTCTGAAACCCTGCGCCTATTGAATGTGTCCCCAGTGGGCTCGAATCGGAGAGGAGCCAATACAAGCGGAAGGGAGGCGTGTCTTCACTGTTCCCCAAGACCTCCCAGAGCAGGTTGTTGCGTTTGGGCTCTAAAGCCTGGAGACCTCCGAAGCGCTCGTCAGTTTTCCAAGTAGGAGCCATGGCGACAACAGCTCAGTATATTCCGAGGAATAACTCCTTACCGTCCAACCCGCTCATGCATCCGGATTCGGATAGGATGCACCAGGGGACGACCTACAGAGAGGTGCAGAAAATGATGCACCACGAGTACTTGCAAGGGCTCGCGGCGACCAACACGGGACACCCGATGAGCCTGACGCACCACCAGTGGCTGCCCACCTCCAACACCGACTGGTCCAGCGGCACCCACATCGGACAGCAGGAGCACAAAGCCAGCGTGCAGGCGACCCGGGAGGACCTGAGCTCCGGCTTCCACCACAGATCCCACCTGGTGCACCAGCAGACGCAGAGTGGCCACCATGGCTCGTGGGCGCCCACCACGACCCACCACCTGTCCCCGCTGTCTCCGGCGTCCAACGGCCACCAGAGCCTGGTCTACTCCCAGCCTGGATACACAAACCTCAACGCCATGCTGAGCCCCCAGCCCGGCTCCCTGCACCACGGCATGCGGGACCCGCTCCACGACGACTCGGGCAGCCACGACAACCAGATGGAGTCGCCCCAGCAGGCGTTCAGCCACCACCAGGACCACTCGGACGAGGACGCGCCCAGCTCCGACGACCTGGAGCAGTTCGCCAAGCAGTTCAAGCAGCGGCGGATCAAACTGGGCTTTACGCAGGCGGACGTGGGCTTGGCCTTGGGCACCCTGTATGGAAACGTCTTTTCTCAGACCACAATCTGCAGGTTCGAGGCTCTGCAGCTCAGCTTCAAGAACATGTGCAAACTTAAGCCGCTGCTAAACAAGTGGCTGGAGGAGACAGACTCCAACACGGGCAGTCCCACCAATTTGGACAAGATTGCAGCGCAGGGCAGGAAACGAAAGAAGAGGACCTCCATTGAAGTGGGGGTGAAAGGGGCTCTGGAGAATCATTTCTTAAAATGCCCAAAGCCGTCTGCTCATGAAATCAGCACTTTAGCCGGCACTCTGCAGTTGGAAAAAGAGGTTGTCCGTGTTTGGTTTTGCAACAGAAGACAGAAAGAGAAAAGAATGACACCAGTGGGGGTCCCTCACCCGAACATGGAGGACGTATATTCCCAAGCAGAGACCCCTCCTCTACACCGCACACTACAGAGTCCTGTGCAGTGACTGTTTTCATGAACACGTTTCCGCAGGGGGGGAGAGAAAAAGGGAAAAGGGACTCAATGGAGTTTACAGTATTTAAGTTTGGCTTTTGGTTTTCCTGAGACAAAAGAGACATGGAAAAGTTGAACAGTTTTTTTTTTTGTTGCCCTTAGTATTCGGAGATGTCCAACAAATAGATGGAGAAAAAAAAATGTTAAGAGATAAAAAAAAAAATCAAAAAAAAAAAAAAAACAACAAAAAAATTATTACTGATTCCGTGCGCATTTAAAGTGAAACAAAGATCTTTATTTACCAAAATTATATGGAGGAGACATGCATATAAAGTAAATTTGAAAATCCCATGGCTGTTTCTAATGGGGGTGGGGGGTGGGTGATTAAATGTGGCCATCTCCTCCTGGTCTGAACTGTTGGTGGCTGAAAATGATCAACACTGGAGATGAATAGCCAACACTGAATGAACATTTTTGCTTCTTCAGGCTCCAACTGGTTAACCAGATTTCTGAATATTAGTGTATACTTTCTTTGTTATATTGAGTGTGATGTTTTGGTTTGGAGAATTCTTTAACTTTCAGTGTCTCTCTCTCTCTCACTCTCTCTCACTCTCTCTCTTTCTGCAGACTGTCTATGATTTGTCTCATTATTTGCTATAGGTACTGTAACTCATCAGAGCAGCCTCTTCATTTTTTTATTTTTTTTTTTTTTTTTACTTAGTGGGAGTTGATGGTGGAAAAAGTGATGGAAATTATGGCACCCGAAAACACAATTAAGGTCAGAAACATTTCAGAAAATGTCCAGTGCAGCAGGACCTATAAGTCCTGCATGCATGCCTTAAAAAGATATTTAAATCTTTGCAGCTGACCACGTCGAAATTTGCAAAACAGCAGACGCTAAAAGGGCAATTCAAAAAAATGCATTTTGTTTTTATTTGGGGGGGTGATTGTTTTCAAATTATTCTTTTATTTGCATGTAGCACTTATTCTTTCGTTCATATTATTATTATTGCGATTTTATATTCGTTCATAAAATTGTGAGTGGAGCTGATCTCTATAGGCTTAAACCCCAATAAATCCCATGTTTACAGGTTCCTGGTTATCATCACACTGCTTACTGCCTCCTATCCTGTTCTAGTCCAAACATTTCAAGAGAGATTGGTCAAATGAAAAGTAATAATAACTCAGGTAACTTCAGTGCCCCATGTCGGAATATCACGCCTGTACATGATTTTTTTTTTTTTTTTGTTTTATTCCTCTGTGTTTTTAGAAAATCTGGTTACAAACACACCGTTTTTCTTTGTCCCATATATCCATTGTATTATATTAAAACTCTGGATTCGGAGAAAAAGAAAATAATTCCTTAATGGTAAGCAGAATAAGGGACTTTCACTTTAGATATATTTATTTTCTCTGACCTGAAAGGAAATCTGAAAAATCTTCATGCGTTGTGTGTCACTTCTCAATGCTGGACCAGTCCAAAAGCCTACAGCAGTGCTATTCAATACAGATGAGGGAAACGTTTGTTTTTTTTTTTTCAAGAAAAAAATAATAATGATAAAAAAAGATTTTAGAGAAAATGTTGCCAGGATTATTTCCGATATGTAAATATGTCCAATATGTAAACTTGTATTTGTTCTGAGATATTGTTTTGTTTTTGTTTCTTTCCGGGCAGTTTTGTACACTTACTAATTCCAAGAAGATATTTTAATATGATTTCATTTATGAATCTGACCATTTATATATATATATTTATTTCTTAAACGTGTTTGGAGCTTTTTTGTTTAGCTCTGTTAATGGTTATGTTGCAGTGGATTTCAGTCTGTTTTTCCTTTTGTTTACTACATTGGTTGTATGTTGATTGCTAAATGTAGACTGAAAAGTCACATTTATATTTATGTTATAGTAATATTTTATTACTTACATAAAACATATATACAAGAAATGGTCTTTTGTCTTCATTAAGATCCAAACCACTCGTCCCTTTGTTGCTGTCTGTTGTGGCCTCAGCAGATAAACATGATCATGAAGTTTGATGCTGTTCAGTGTGCAGAGCATCCAGAAGTGATTGGTTATGTAACAGGGGCTCGGTAAAAGCAGAAGCTGTGTACATGTGCTGTTAAAGGGAATAGACAACAGTATTTTACCTCAGGCATTCCCTGATAAAGTTCACACAGTCTCTGACGTTGTTCACATCTTTGTGTAATAATCGCAGTATTAAATTGTGCAATATTAATATTGAATTATTGTCTTTTCATTGAGTGGTGCTTATTTTTCGTATCATCATTATTATTATTATTATTATTATCAGTATTATTAACAGCAGTCTTACCCAGAGCAGGCCTCCTTCAATCATACTGCAAATTTCTCTTTCACTCACATAAACCATCAACCATCAACTGTCATGTTTGAAGCATTTAAAAGGCGAATTGTGACGAATCTTTGATGTGAGACCGAAAAGCCTGCAGCAAAAAATCTGCCTCTTTTCCAAAGATAGAAGAGAGAAAAACACACAGGATAAATGAACCGGCAGGCCCTGAAGTTTAAGAAGAGTAGGCCTACAGTCACAGGCAACATATTCTAATGTTTTTTCAGCACTTAAATAAATATTAAATTCCCCTAAATCATATATTAAATGTGGTCTTAAAGTTCTCTTGTCTGTGGGATCTCGGGCCACAGTGCGCATTTGTTTCCACATGCAAATAAATCAGATCCATTTGGGATCCACTGAGAGACTGACTGCACGCGCTGATACATTTTAATTCACATTCACTGGTTTATTGGGAAAATTTTCGGAATCACGGTGAAAAAGTGAAAAGATGCGCAGCAGCAGTGAGATTTTACATCCACGAAGCACAAATTTTTATTTTGTTCAAGAAGTGTCTGCATTCAGGTCATTATTTTTTATCATCAGGCACAAGTTATTTTAAATAGATAACAGTTGCGCGTTTGTATTTTATTAGGCTGCTTTCTCCAATAAAATGCGCAATAAAAAAAGTTTGCAGAAGCGACCAGTTTCTGAAAATCCACAGCTCAGATTTTGAAAACATAAATTTACTCGACTGATAATAATTTCTTTTCCATTTACACATCACTGACATCCAATATGCACGAGTATTTTCCTTCATTTTGCGCAATTCTATTTTTTAAAAAGATGAATTTGTGCAGCTGCATCACGCGTTGAAAAACTGTTAGTAACACAACATGAGACAAACTTTAAGCAACAACATAATAAAGCGACATAAAGCTGCTGAAATCGGCCCTTTGTGTTGCTGTGGTGCAGGTGGGGAAAAAAGTGTGCTTGCACTGGCTGAGGTGGTCAAACTGAGGGAGAAGAGGCCAGAATGAAGGAGCAAACCAATGGCCAGAGAACAGCGGGGCACAGGCGCCCCCTGCTGGCAGCACCGGGGTACTGCAATATCAAACTCTACCTCAAAGTCTGAAAGAAATTAACAATAATAACTAAACAAGAATATAAGGCGATAAATATTAGAATCATTATTATCAACACCATTTCACCTGTTTGTGTATGTCTGTAAAACACACAACTCAAATATGCACAACAAGCAACTCCACCTGCTCAATTACTGCATCCTGCAGCTTTCCAGAAGTTTAAAACAGAGACTGGGTTGTGTTTTCCCTTTGATCAAATGTCTCCTAATAAATCATCTCCATTGGATTTAGGTGCATAACGCTGCTGGAGGTAAACTGTCGTTTCTTCTCGCCCTCGTCCACAATCTGTCACTTCTTCACCATGAGCCGAGCAGAGAGACATCAGGTCCTGTTTGTAGAAGTTTTAAATGTGACTCAGTGAAGGATCAACCATCAAACCTCAGAGGGCGTCTAAGTGACCAGAAGAAATGGATTGAAATGCAATGCAAAAGCACAGAGGCCTACAGAGTGAGCATAGATGGGCAAACAGAAGGAGTCCACAGTTGACCAGAGAAGAGAGGCTGTGCTGACTGGTACCAACTGTTATTTTTTGATGATATGCACTTTTCATTCTGTACCGTATGGAGGGACACAACTTCCATTATGCCGATAAATCAATAATACATGAGCAGAACTCATCACAAAACAGTAAAACCCAGCTATTTGACCCACGAATCACCACAGTTCACTCTGTCCTCCTCTTCCTCTTCCCCTCTCAGCAGTCTGCTCTCCTGCACTGAGTGGGCCCTCGGCTGCACTTGCAGAGGAGCTCCATCCTCAGCAGTGCCCGGGCGCTCGCGAACACTGATGCCTCCTTCATCAGGGAAGTATCGTCACACACAGGAGATGTGGATTAGTGATGATTAGCAGGGATTATGGCTGGTTAATGGTGGGAAAATACATTAGGAACCATCGGCTCCGGGAGGGGGAGGGGATTTCACTCACGCTAGCGGATTTGCATTGATCCACAGCAAATGAATGAGGATTAGCAGCATCAAGCTATCTGCCAACAGATAAATAACATTAAGCGTATTATACGCCAACGCCTGTTATTAATGACATTACAAACACCACTACAATGCTGGCAATTATGGAAATAATGGGAGCGGCTGAATAATTTACTTGGTTGGGATTCTTGGGATTCCACATCGTCCTCATGTACAGAGATGTGGGGTGACGCTGAAGAGCCAAGCCACTGAGAAGCATTTAGTTTTGGGGTATCACTTTCTAATAAGGCATGCTTTAAGGGGTTTATCATCAATGGCGTTATTCATGTTTAATAAATCATTCATGGCTTTTTTATAGATTGGTAATAAGTATATGGATGGACAGGTTTGGGCTAGTGAGACTTTGAAATAGACCTTTTGTTGGTGTATGTTCTTCTCCACTGTTCAGTCGGTAATTTCATCATTTAGACTATGGAGAAAAAAACTTAAGATCACCACAACCAAAATCCATCCATTAACAACTCCAGACTTATTAGATTATTGTTGTGAAAGACGTCTTTATTAATGCTTCTTACTCAATAATAATGCAACAAGTGTGCAGCTTGCAAGTCCATAACCTGGCAAAACCCAACAATTGTCCTTATGAATTGCTTAGTACTGATCTGTAAAGTATTAACTGATTTATTGCCCATCGGTCTAGACAAAACAATCTACCTTGTTATAAGTGCTTATCAGCTTGATGTGACAGATGGTAAGCTCAGAAAAAGCACATGGAAAAATGTGGCGCATCATTAATACTGTGTTAATAATACATGGCAGGCTCAAAATACTGTTTCTCATTTAATATATGCTTCCTTTTAATTTTATGGCAGGTGATGTTAAAGTTCTATTGGATCAATACTGAGATATGATTGACACTGATTAAATTGCACAGAAAGGGCAACTACAATATACATCCGCTGCATAGCTGCATATTGCTCTGTAGATTTTAGTGTGGAGGAGAAAAAAAGCACTTATTCCTCCATCTAACGCACATTTTTAACCTGACAGGTGAAATAGCCTGTAGCTTTCTTACTCTCTATTACTACCTCTTCCTCCGACCGAGTTCTCCTCTCCTCTTTTTACCGTTTATGTAATAAATACTCCACTCCCATAGTGAGTGGCAGAGAAAGGGGGGATGGAGGCTGGAAAAAGAACAGAATAATGCATTTTTTCATCAAAAATTCCTTCTCTTCCTCTACCTCAAGGTTTCCTCCTCTGAGCCACTTGAAAGATGGGCAACAATGTGGCCACACAGTGAACATCTAGTTACCATATGAAACACTCCAGCAGTGAACTGGAGGAGACGGAGACGGGAGAGGAGAAGTCTTGTGTTATTTATGATACTGGGCCTTGTAGCTATATGGGTTCCCCCTTCATGTCTACTCCAAGGTATGGCCCCCATATGCGAAGAGGTTTAAGTGCAGCTTTAGAAAGTTACTCTCCCCTCCTCTCTGCATCCCTTTGCTCCTCACTCAGACGTTTTGAAGAAGAGAAGTAGCCCGTCTCCCTCTTTCATGGCTTTGAGGGACATTTTATATCGCCTCAGGTGTCTGTCAGTGTGACTAACAGTTCTGAGAGTGGAGAACTAATATCTCAGGAACTTGCCTCCAGGCAGCAGCACAGAGATGTTACTGTTGGTGGCACACAATGAGAAGAAAGTCATACTTTAGAGGCATTCAGCAGCAGCAATTACGACTGATTCAGTGAGCTGGTTGGTATTAAACAATGGCTGTGACAGGTGATAAGAACACAGTGGGAAAGGCAAGATAAATGCAATCATCTGTACTGCACAAGCTGCCTTCAGTTTGTAGGATGTCTGACAAAAGGTTGCACATAGCCCAAGGAAATGTATTAGGGATAATACACTAACCAAACAAAGCAGTAATAATTTTTTTTTCTTGGTCTTTTCAAGACGACACATCTGAAATCACACAGCACAGCTGCTGAGGACCCCTTTAAACTACTGCACAAGGTTGCAAAGTTAATTGTCGCTCCTAAAAGGATATGACATTCCCATGTTAAAGGTTGTCCCCTCTCTTCACCTTCAAGCCTGGCTTTTGTAAACTGTATGGCGTTGCAATGCCTCTGGTTCAATAAAAAGGTTCACTGCAGAGGAGAGGAGAGGCAAAGAAAAGGAAAAAGACAAGGCCTTGCAGTATAGAGACACACACTGATGAACAATAGGAAGGCCATCTAACCCTAGAGCACACCAAGATGTTCAGGGCCTTCCTTCATCAAGGATATTCATAACGGGAAAAAAAGCATGGCTATTCAGAGTTCACAAATGTATAGGCACAGCAGCAGAATATCATCTTTCTGCACGCACTCAGCAGCTCTATTGTTTCTTTAAGAACCCACGGACAATCTAGGATAGCATACAGTTCTCACACGGAGATCTTGGCAGTACAAAAGTAACTGAGGAAGTTCCAGCTCTGCTCTGCACTGTTTCCGTGCCAGACTGAAAATCCCAACCCAAACAGTATTCTTTGCCGTCGTCCTTTACCCGTGACTGATCTCCCCGTTATGCATGCTGGAATGGATATTATAGTGTGAACCCCTGCAAATTGGAGCCGGACAATAAACATATCATCAAAGATGATCCCGCTGCCCCCGACAGTCGGCTTTGCCCTGCGATGCTGAGTTCAAAGGACGAAGATCGGTGGGCAAATGAGTGCTGCTGCTCAGCGCACAGTCAACTGAAACAACAACAAAGATAAGGCTGATGGAAATAAAAAAAAAATAAGGATGGAGGAGAGAGGAGGAGGAGGGGGGGTTAGACACAGCACAGAGATGAAATGGAGACCTGCTACTGTGCTCAAGGACACCGCATGCCACTATGTAATTAGAAATGTACACAGATGATTTGGATGCAGCGATATGATTAGGCAAAGCAGTCCCCAGTCTTAGGCCTAATCAGCTCACTTCTGAGAGATACTCCAAGACTGCTGGTGTGTGTGTGTGTCTGGTAGAAGTAGAGGGGGTGTGACACACTACTAGGCATCTCTCCACTCACGACAAGCTCTGGGAGGGTACGCTGGAGAAACTGGCAAACTGGCACCCGTGCAAATAAAGTTAGACATTCAGAGATGGGTATGAGCAGATATTTAATTTGAACAAGCAAACACATATGCGAGATCTGTTTATGATGAGAATTAGGGTCGCCATTGACAAAAGTGGAACTGCATGTACTGTGTGTATTATGAACCGTTGCTGCTGAACCAGTCGCAATGATCAAAACACGTGGTGAATGAGGGGAACAGAGGGTACAGTATACATAGTATAGGAAACAGACTGACATGATGAAGGATAAGATTAAGGCGAGAGTGAAAAGAGAGATGGAGGAAGAGAAGTTGGCAGGAGCCCTCATCAGACAGATTTTCTGACACTAGCATAGTTAGTGAGTAATAATATACTTGCCTGGAAGTTGGATTCAAGAATATCATGAAAGAAAATGTTTTACTGTTCTGCTCTGAGTCACTTTCGGGTCAAACTTCAAAACAGTCTTTTGAGAATGCCGTGTTTTGAGGTCAGCTCAAGAAGAATTGAACAAAAACACCTAAAACCCCAACACATATGTGCCCTGGAGCTAGAGGCCGGGACATGCACAAAAGAGGCAATGGTCTACAAAGACCCGAGTAATGAGCAGAGGCCAATTAAAAAGAGCTGCTCCCTCCTCCTTCTCATCTACCACCTCCCCTTCTCCTCCTCGCTCTATCTGTCCTTCTGTCTCTCCTCCTCCAGTGGCTTGTTATTGATCACCTTTAACCTCGTCTCTCAGTGGTGTCAAAACTACCATTTAGGATCATCCCCAGGGCTGAGCGTGTGTCGATCGCACCCTGCCCCATAAATCATTACTGGGAGGAGGGCTCGGAAGGGTCTGGCTTGCCCGAAGCGCAGAGGTAGGGCTTGACTTTCACAGACGCATTGTGGCAGAGCCCAACACCGTGCCCCCAGGGGTCAAGGGTCATCGATAGTCCCATGGATTAGCACCCAGACACCCCCGCTAACCCTGCTTTCTCCAGCCAGCCCACCTCTATTCCCTCACGGGCCGGCAGTGGCACCCCTTTGATTTTTAAATAAGACAAAAGGTCAGTCGGCATCCTGACCTGTCTTTGCAGTGATCGCCCTCCCTGTGCGTGACGGTTTTTCTTTATTCATGATGGATCCTAATTTCTGTCTTGTTGCCGCAAACTGAATGAAGGATGAGCAAAGTTTTAGGTGAGATGTAAAGGGAAGTTCACAGAATGATATGGTCGAGAGAGTTTGTCAGCGGCGCAAACGACTGGTGCTGTGGGCTGCAGGAGGCTATTGTTGTCACTGTCTATCTGTTCGGCTATCTGTGTTGGCCTCATACAAACTCCCCTACCTCCTCCTGGGCTGGAGGCGCCTCATCGCCTCAGTACACGGCTGCATATCAGCCAGATGCTGCATCCACCCACAGCCCTCCTCCTCTTCTCTTCACCCCTCTCCACCCCCCGATGCTTTCCAGTCTATGTAGATAGGCAAATAAACAATTCTCTCCAATCCACTCTTTCTGTCTCTTTCCTTCAAATCTGCCCCTCTCTCTCCGTCCGGTTGCTCTCCCTGCAGTGGTCATACTGGGTTAGGTTATGCTCCCCAAACACTGTCCAGGGGCCTGGGAATGAGGGGATGATGGGGAGAGGTGACAGGTCCTTTGTTGGGGTAAAGACTCATGACCCATGGGTAGGCAAAAGAAGAGGTAGAGGAATCAATCACTTCAAATCTAGACCCTTCATATCTCACTGGATGATGTGTTGTTGGAGATCATTTTGTCACTGTTTTGTATTAGTTAGCAATCAGCTGTGGATCATACCCACATACAATTACTTAATACTACTTGAGTACAACTTTAAGGTATTTGCACTTAAGTATTTAAATTTTTTTGTTACTTTTAGATCTACTTTACTAACATTTAACAAGCAAATGTATTTTTTCTCCGCTACATTGATTTGACAACTATAGTTACTAGTTACATTGCAGAAAACCTATGAGTTTATAAAGTATGATAACTATAGTTATTATCTCCACCATGACCAACTAAAATTACTGCTCACACGTTAATGCACCAATGATAATAATCTAATATTATAATATGCAATAATGTAACAATGACAGGGACCATTGCATAACAAATACTATTACTTTTAATACTTTAAGTAAAGTACTTCTATACTTTCAGACAAGTAAAATTCTGTATGCAGTAATGGAGTATTATTTACCTGGTGGTATTGCTACTTTTACTCAAGTAAATAATCTGAATATTTCTTCCATATTGTCATAATCTTTATTGTCAAGCTTCCATATTCACCTCAGTTCAAATATGATTGATGCGGCTGCGTAATGTGTGAACTGGGAATCGCTCTCACGCCAATGAGCTTGCGTTACTTGCATATACAGATGAAAGGTGATCTATTGATGTTAAGGGGGGGATGGTGGTGCAGCGGAGCAGAGGGTATGGATTTGGTACCCATTGTTGGTCCCGTGCTTCCCGTGTGCCTCTCCACCCACTCCACCCCACCCGTCTCTCCCCTGCGGGACGGCTCAACCAGGGGGTGCAGGCGTGGGACAGAACGCTACGCCACTGAGGGGATTAATTGGTGTGGCACCTCTTTGGTGCACATGGCCAAAGCAATTAAATAGTGGCCCTAGGCCTTCAGTTTGCCATTACAAAACCGGTGACAAAGCAGCAAATTGGTCCTTTCTCTCCATACTTGCGCCCACGTATGAGTGCATATGCAGGAGAGATGAAACAAATTCTGCATGTGTCTGCAGAAGTTGTTTTAAGACGTGTGAATACCGGAGGAAAAGGACTACAGGTATGGCAGCATCAAAAGGAAAGCGAATGACGATTTTAAACATACATTCTCCAAACACACAACATTGATTCAAAATTGCGCTACGTGCACATGTTTGTGTAAATGTGTACATGTCTTTCTGCACGGACATTTGAATTGTACTGTGTGCAGAGTGTAAGCAGGGTCTGGTGGCTTTCTTGTCGCTCCCACTGTCTCCCACTCCCTGCAGCCGTCAATTAGTGAGCCTGGGTGTGAGAAGGCCTTGTGCTCTTTCACATGAGCCTTTGTTGCTTCTCTCTCTCTCTCTCCCTCTCGCTCTCTCTCTCTCCCCCGTGTTTGAAGATTGAGAAAAGACACAAGGCAGGTTACTGTAGTGCCTCTCTGGGGTGTTGGTTGCTGTCTGCCTCTCTGTAAGCCTGCCTGGGCCTGAAGCAGCAGACCACAGTGTCCACAGAGTCTTCAAACACAGGCCCGGCCATGGAAAGCCAACCTCTGTCAGAAAAGGATGGCTGAGTCAGATACACCGTCACCTCTACCAGCGCAGAAAGAGAATGACCCCTGAGATGTGTACGTACAGTATTTGGATATTGTGTGATGTTGATGTTGGATGTTGAAGGTGTAGGTGGAGAAGGAGACGGAAGAGGAAAAATGCTGAGAGGAAGGCAGATGAGGATGAAGATAAAGGAGGTGAAAGCAAAAGGAGAAGGAAAGCGATGAAGGGAATGTGAGAAGGTGAGGAAGGAGGAGAGGCAAATGAAGAAAAGGAGAGGGAAGAAATGGAAGGTGGGGAGCAATAGGAGGAAGAAAGTTTTTGAAGGGAAGATAAAATGAACAAGAAGAGTAAAAAGGAAAGCAGAGAGGGCAAATAAAAAGTACATGTGGAGAACAGAGAATTAAGATAAAAAGTGCAATCATATTTTTAGATATTCCTACTTTTATCTCTTTTATTTTTGGCTTTACTCAATTTCCTTCATGCTGATCAGGCTAAACAGCTGTTTTCCCAACAGTTGTTGTTGTAAACAACACTGTAAACAACAAGGGACCCTTTTTGGTCCAGCAATTGTTCCTATGAAGCACATTCTATAAATTCATCTACTGAAAAAAAAAAGTGATTTATACAAGCCTTTGAAAGAATATGAAGATTTTTCATATTGGCTTCTGACAAAACAACACCCTTCACTCTCAATTACCAGTTTTTGTTTTTCATAAATAGACATGTTGAAGATGTAGCAGTTCACAGGTTCTAAGCAGAGGTGAAACTGAAATACAGCCTGAAAAACACCTCTCCATATAAATCTGTTTTTATCTGTTAGCTGTCAGCATCAAACCGAGAGCAATTCCAGGTGTTATATTGAATAACTGACAGTCAAAATTCAAGTGGTTTAGCAAATAGCAGTTCTATTAAATACAATTTAGCCCAGAAAGAACCACTGAATAAGCCATTTTTTTAGAGTGCAGACAACCTTTGTCTAATGAAGGCCAGACGTGTTCACCCCCAACCACCCAGCAGCCCAGCCTCTACAGCCCTCCACCCCAGCCCAGATCTCCAGACACTGGGCTGGAGAGAGGCGTGAAGAAGGAGGCCAGACTGCTAACCATCCATCACATCCGTCTGACCCGCCCCGCAGTGCTGAAAAGACCACGGTTATCACTCACCCCTGACACAGCCATCGACGTTTGCCCTTAGACGCACACACACGTACAAAGACACTGAAGCACACATATAGACAATCCACAGCATCTCTGCAGTTACTCCAAAATGTCCCGTCACCTCTTGTCCTTCCCTCCATTGAACCCTCATCACCATCCATCGACCCTCATCATTCACAAAAATGCCAGCGCGCTCAACAGATGGCTCTGAACCGATATAATGACAAATGCCAGGTAACTCCCAGCAGGGACCAATCATGTTAGTCTGCACTTTCAACAAGAAAACAGTTATTTCCAGTCCTGGAAAACAGTTATGCAGCTAGTGTCAGCTTCGACCTAGACTGGTGGGGGCCTTTGTGCTGATCTGAGTTTGGCGTTACAATAGCTCGTATTGTGCCACTGCCTCTCAGCTTTATTACATATGTATGTGTTGATTGCTGCAAAACAACAATGCTGGTGCATGGCATTAAGCAGTAACAATAACAGTGATGCTTGGCGCTCCTACTCAGCGTTGGATGTTTTTCCAACAAACCCCTGTGTTGACGCCCAGTACGCAATGGTGTGAAATACCAACAGAAGAGCCAGCTTGGGAATATCATGAATGGGGACTTTATAGAATACTTTCCTTTACGGAGGCATATTTCAGTGAGTTTAACTGTACATACTGAAAACAATTACAGATCGGAGATGATTGGCTGTGTTTACTGCTGCAGACATAGTGAAATGACAGAACTCACAAGTCGTCTGAATAACTTTTACTTTTGGCTGCATCCGTAGTGCTTTGTTTTGAGTCTGAACACGAAGCTTTGTATCAGAACCCAGTGAGATCCATACTGTTTAGATGTGTGAAATTGATACAGATTCACGGCACAATGGACACATACGAGAGAGCTCCATAGGCTCAAAGGTCACCTGGCCCACCCACGTCACTGTGGTGTAACAAGCCTGTGTGGAATGCCAGGGGGTCGTTCTGGTTGTGGGTTTGTCACCCGCTCAACCCTCCAACCATCGTGACACACCCGAGCTGGCCAAGCAATGTGCACCCTGTGGTATCAGAGGCCTCCCCACCCTTGGGTCCCATTCACACAAACCCACACATGGGCGTACGCAGACAACAGCCATCTCTGATGCCCTTCTGATTCTCTCCGTTGGCATTTAGCTGGAGAAGTTTAGTGTGTGTGTGTGCGTATACGTGTGTCAGTGTATGCGTGTGCCTATGTATGTGTGTGTGTTTGCTTCGGTCGGGCTGTGTGCAGAAGGGAAGAAGAGGGGGGAGCTGAGGTGACAAGAGTTGTGGTGCAGATGTCCCCACAGCCAGTGGAGCCTCATGAATGGCAGCTGTTGTGATGGTGACGGGGAAACGCGTTGGAGGCCTGGCCTACGCACTCCAGTCATCTGAATGGCTGGAATTCAACATGGTCGAAAAGACAAGCTCATGCGTGCAGACTGGAAACAATGTGCCCTCTTTATCACTTTTTCTCTATCTCTCTCCATCGCTTTCGCTCTTTCTTCTTTGGCTTTGGATCGTTCCCCCTCTGTAAATGTAGCTGTAATTTTAATTGTGTTGACGGTTTCATTGTGACGCAAATCTTCCATGGTACCTTTTAAAATGACTGTGTATATATATGACTAAAAACATAAAAGTAAATTGATTCTTGATAATACATCATTTTAAGCACACAATTCTTATAGGATGAAGCAGCAGCTATTGAAACAAAGGAACAAAGATGGATAGGAAGTCACAGAATAATTGATTTGAAGTGGAAATGTTATGATTGATCTATTGACTTGCTGTCTGCTGCTCCTGCCCTTTTTAACAGCAGACATACGACTTCGCTCTGGGGACCACGAAGCCGGGGCCTCAGAGGGACACACAGGTCCATCTATTTACCATGCGACTATCAGGACTATGAGACAAAGGAGAGACAAGATGAGGCTGCCTGCTTTAAGCTCTGTCCTATTAAACATCTGTTCAGCCAATCTGAGCAGTCGATGCTTGGTCAGACACATTTTGTGGCTGTTTGCATCTCAGATTTTATTGTCACATAACAGCATTTTTTCAGATGAAATGATGTGACTGATATTCAATTGACAAAAGACAGAAGGGGAATTGACTGCATGTCTGCTGAAAACACAATTTTCAGAAGAAAGACTAAATCCTCTGCTGCTCTCAGTTTGCCCTAGATTTACTTCACTGTCAACAGTAGATGTAAATGAGAGCACACACACATCCACACACACACACACACAGATGCACAGAACACACCCACCGCCACAGTTACAGTGTGTATCAGCCCATGAGTGTGGGAATGTCCTCGCACACTGTCAATACTATTAACCAAACAACAAACATAAATTAACAACTGATGCAATATCTTGAGATTTTGAACATTCTCAAAGACAAATTATAAGTTCTGCTTGATACCATTTTGTGTCTAAACCTTAGTTCCAATCGATGTACAGCTCCCATCTCCTTCTTTTATTGGTGAGAGTGAAGTGGACAGCCAGACTACAGTGAAGTCCTTTATCCTGAGTAACAAACAGATAAATCACTCAGCTCTTACCCACACACTCTCACACACACACACACACACACACAGGGGAGCAACAGACAGTAAACGTCCAACATGTCCCAAGAGAGACCAAGAAAGGATTCTTGTTTGAAGCAGGAAGGGGTTATTGTTCACTAGATGCCAGGGCGTGGGCATCAAGGCACAGATTAGCTACAGGGAAACATTATCTCTCTGGGCCAGTTTACAAGACCCAGTCTGGTCTGGTCAGGCATAGTTTTGTCATCTAGGTACTTTATGTTCTGAGTGGCTCTTGTCTTCCATAAGAACAAAGTGCGGGCTTGTTGGAGAAACCCAGAGTGGTGAGTCCCTGCTCTCCTCCCACCTCCTCTTCTCCCCTCTGGCCCCCGGACCAACTGCGAGACTGCTGGAGTTCAAGCCTGGCCACGTGTTGCCCATTACGCTCCCACAATGACCTTGTTGAGCTCAACATTTAGAGTCCCATAAAAACATTATTGTCCGACTCCTGGGATCATTTGTCCACTACCACAAAGGCTCAGAGAAAACCAAAATGTTAACCCCCCGGGGTTTTGCGGAGGCACATTTTTCAGATTCTACCCCTTCTCCTCCTCTCTACCCATCCGCCCTCCTGGTACCACATTGCGCCCACATTGACGTACATCCCAGCGGTGCCCACAGGGCACTTCTACACCAGCGCATTCAGACATGAAGAAGGCTGCTTGGTCAAAATGCAGCCCCATAAAATAGTCATTTTGTGTGTTGTACTCCTAAAGAGCAACACCAACAATAATATCCATTCTCTTCTGCATACATCACCATTTCAGCCTTTTGCCTCTCATTTTATTGTCTTTAGCCCACAAATGTTCTTGCTTGTCGTCTAACCATCCATCCACCCATCCCTCCATCTTTCCTTCCCTTTTCAGATGCATAACTATGGACCCATAACAGCTAAAAGTCCCTAATGGTCATTTAGTCTCTAAATATGTCCATTTCACATCGGCTAGGTGCATGTACCTGCTGAGTGAATGGGCAAGGTCGTGCCAGCCTATTAGCCATATTAAAAACCAACCCATTATGGTAATTGGGGAGGCCTAATGCATGTACAGGTTGCTTAGCGCCCATGTATTAGCTCTGATAGATGACTCAGTGATTAGCATTGAAAGGTACATTGTAGTGCAGCGTGGCCGCTTGCCCCTGTGCTCGCCGTCCTCTGATCCCGTCTCTCAATGTGGTGACCTCTACCGTGGACACTCAGGTCAGTTCTGCACGTCCCTGACCAAATGTTTGCTGCTGGGATTCAGAGTGACCGCTGTGGACAAGGACATTCGTTATTCACTGTGACAATGACAAACAAATGTTACTTTTTTTTTTCTTAGGGAGCTGAAAAACATACTTAATTTCCATTTGGCCAGAAGAACATGACTGAGGTTATAGGCACGTTTCATCCTTATTGCCTAACCTTACATGAATGGACTTGATGGAAGATGTGCATGTAAATGTAGAAACTGGACATCCTGGACTCTGAGCCTTTAGTATAGTGGTTCTTGAGGGTGGGTGGATGACCAGAGTAAAAATATGCAGTAAAACTAAGTTGAATTAATAAGATTAATGCAGAGAAAAATAAACTTGAATCCTTTTTTATTAGTTGTTAATGATTGATAAAAAAAAAAATCTGGTTTTGACATGACATGAACTTCTTGGCTTCTGAAGGAGAGCATAACAAAAAAAGTACTACATACTAACACACATTATTATTCTTAAAAATCAAACATTTCAGATGTGTAATTATTAAGTAATTAGTACAGATCAACAACACTGTCAGATTTTGGTGTTTTTTTTATATTGATACAATCTTATTTCTTTATTAAGAATGCAAATATCTCATTAAAAAGCAGTGAAAATCTTGAATGGAGGATTTGGGAAGGAGTTAGCAAGAACCCAGAGTCATACTGATGAGAGTGTTAATACTTCACTACATGTTTTTAATTTAGAAATCCATAAGGGAAATGCTTTGCCTTGAGTATCCAAATCACATTTCATTAAATTTTACCATCTGTCCTGAACCACCAGCACCCACCCCTATCCTCGTCTTACTCCCAATCCAGAGCTCCCATCCCCTGCTCTGTGAGCGGCCCTGACTGGGTCTCTCAGGGAAGGGAGCACATTCTCCTTTCATCCCCTCTTAGAGGACAAACATCAGTCCCATCTCACCGCCCATCCATATTCATGAGCCGCTTATAAATATCTGATAGCAGCCTCGCTACAGCTGTTTAGCTGGGAGAGCAACGTAAAGCGCCTCGCACATGCACACACACACAAACAAACATTTTGACCGGGTTGTGCATGCATGTGAACGTGCACACATGCTTAAACATGTACTACATTCTCTCTTTCGCACACATGCATACACTGGTCGGAGGCCAGGTATCGGCCCCACATCTCCCAGTGGTTCTACCTGCCTGGCCTCGTGATAGCATCGGCTCATTGCGGGGCTATCGCTCTCTCCCGTTCTCTCTCTCTGCCTTTAATTAAAGCGTAAGTGTGACTACAAAATGAGAGAGGAATCCTTAAGTGCCGTATTTACCTTCCCTCTGACAGGGCTCATGCTTATCAGTGAGGCGAGAGGACTGGAGCCAAGAGACAGGGACTTCTCAAAGGCCTGAGTAATCGCTCGGGCCCCTCTCTCTCAACACACACAAACACACACTCCACCTCAACCGGAGCATTACCCATCTTGTGACGCCTCTCTCCCTGTTTGCATGCATATGGAATACAAACGCTTATTCTCATCAATTTCATGAATTTAAATGATCTAATGAAATATACAGTAAGTACAAAGAGTTTAACTAAATCAACATCAGTAACACCTCATTAAGACACAACAAAACTACATAACAGTGTATGAAAGGGGAATTTCTCATGTTCAGTCACGTGGCTTTAGTGATTCATGCTAATTATTCCTCTATTAATTCCAAACAAAGAAAGTCTTTTTGCTGTTGCAGGAACATTTCACTTACTGTGAGGATATTTCCCTGGAAAGATGTAGCTGACACCCAGGTGTTTAGAACAGGGAATGTAAAAGCTCATAAAACTGGTTTTGGTTGTATCATGTTGTTTTACATGGAATGGCAAGAGAAAAAGCAATGCAGATAATATTTCAGTGAAAATGATGCAGAATATGAACAGCCAGGCCGAGCAAGGTTTTAGAAAGGTTGGACAATTAACCAACCCTGCCTGACATCCATTGTATATATTTGCTGAAAAACAATGTACTACAGAATTAAAACTTAGCTCGGATGCAGAACTTTAGCTGTCTATTTGCTTTACACCAAACCTGGAATATCGTGAACTGATAAATATCCAAGTCCTATATTCACTTTCCTTTTGCTTCAACAATAGCTGAGGGAAAGATCCATGGTCCATGGCGGATAAATGTCACTAACTTACTCTGCTGTTTGGTCCGAAAAAAGCTGAAAACCTTTCACATTCATATAAAAATATTGATTAGAGCAGCTTTGAAGCTCACATGTTCTATTTTACCCTTTTCTTTATTTTTAACCTTTATGTTGGATGAGCCTTGCAGCCATTTACAATACACAATCCTTGGGAGAGGAAAACAGAAGGCCTTTTTTTCCTGCGGCTCCAGATTAGAATGGTGATATGAACACCTCCCTATCACTGTCTGGTAGTGGCTTCCTAATCACATCCCTGCAACTGATACTGAGGCAGAAACAGAACATGAGAGGGAGGGTGAGCAAGAAGAAGAGGAAGGAGAGATAGAGAGAGAGGCAGCTAAAGGCACAATCTTGGAAATCAAATGCCACAATCCACGGCATGCTTAGTATGGCACAGATACTGCGACAGTATTCAAAGGTGACATTGCAATCAGTGGACAATACTGGCACGGGTTCCTGCACTTTCAGGAAGGTAGAAGACCCAAAACTGCACTTCTGAGGAACTTTTGCTGGTGTTTCTTTTCTTTTGATTCTTTTTTTTTATTTACTGATACCTAACCGCTTCCAGTCGCTCGTCTTCTCCTCCAACTCATTAGAAACATTAGAATTGCTGATGCCGGCAAGAAAACACATTTTGCTTCGGTCTGAAGAATATCTTTGTTCTGTTTCCAATACAAATAGAAGGAGATTTAAATATTGCTCCTCTGGAGTGTGCCTGTGTGGCTGTGTGAGAGAGGGAGGCAGAGAGAGAGAGTCTGAGCGCACTGTGTGCATCTGTGTGTTGAGCAGCGATTGGTTGTGCATACGAAAGGATGAGAAATTGTGTGAGCCTGTATGTGTGTGTGTGACACTATGTGTGTTCCCAGAGGGTATTTCTGTTCCTTGTGTGGAGTACAGTTAAAGTGAACAATAGGCAGTGCTGCACTGCACCCCATGCAGCGTGATACTACAGAACACCAACAAAAGGCAGACTACAACTTTGTAGGGGAATCTGGAATCTGACTTCATTTTTGGAAAAGGTCCAAATGTTGTGAGTTTTTAGCCACAAAGGTCTTGAATATCAATGATAAGCTTAGATGAAGGTCCAGTAGTTGGGTCAGCTCAGCCAATGGATTTGACCCTCAACAACAGAATACATTCAGTTTAACTTTGCACTGCAACAGGTGTATTAGGTAGTTTTATAGCTTATGTCAGTCATCAAATAAAAGCACAGGACAAAAATAATAATGATAGAAATGTGTAATTTCGAATAAATTGTAAATAATACATTAACATAACATTACACTTAAGCAAAGAGGTGGAAACTGAAGCATGACAGACGTGAAATATAATAAACCAGGCCAGAAAATAAGGACAAAACAGAAGTAAATAGTAGATGGAGAATTGAGAGGAGAAAGAGAAGGGAAGGCTGAAGCTAGCTAGCTTTCCTCATTAGCCATGCAGAGCATCTTGGCTCCTCTCCCACACCTCCCGGCTCATCATCGCCTGGGCCCTGGCTGCCAGCGCACCCCCACCTCCATGAAGCATCCCTCTCTGCCTCATCCCTCCATCCCTCCCTCCCTCCCTCCCCTTCCAGCCCCTATAATCACACCCGCAATCGCAGCCCCTAATTAGGTTAATTAATTTGTATCAGCCCTTGTAGGGACTTGGCTGATGAGGCAGCCATAATAGCATCAGCGATTGCCCCCCCCACCCCCACCTCACCCACCCCTTCAAAAAACGAAAAGAAAGAGGAAAAAAAGATCTGATGCAAGTCTGTCTGTGACAAGACAGGACTATAAACCACGGGGTCACATTTACCTCCCCACCCCCAACCTTTCTCTCAACTATGTCTGTTCTCCCCTCTAACCCCAACACATCCCTTCCCCCTGCGTTCAATAGGGGTGACACTGACACCTAAATAGTGATATATAACCCATCGTGTCACAGTGCTTCATTGTGTCCACTGGAATGAAAACATCCTGCATAATAATAATTGAGTCTGCATCTTACCAGTGACATACTTTGATGCTTGTACAAGTGTGGTGTTGTGCTTGTTTGTTTACACTGTCATGGTGTTCCGAAAGTGGGGGAAAAAGTGCACGGCATGATAATGATTCTCTTGGCGGTTTGTCTCTGTAGTCGTCAGAGAGACCGATTGAAGCATCGCATTACAATCAGCGGCCCTCATCGCCCCTCATCAGGCCACTGACGAACAAACTCTGATTAACACCCCCATCTGATTACTGCAATCACCCAGGCTAACCACGCACAAGCACTGTCCCCCACCAGCACGCACACACATACACACACACACACGCACACTCATTCTGTTAAGCAGATCTGATCTGAGTACACAAAAAGTAGCATCATCACATAGTTGCCATTAGAGAGGTAACACACTAACACACATGAGCGACGAAAAGGTGAATGACAGGAGCACAGTGTGTTTGTGTGACAGATACAAGTGGAAATTAAGATACTGAGAATATTATGATGAACTGAGAGGAAACTAATGCAATGAGTGATTTTCCAAAACTTACACACCAACAGCACCAAACCCAAGTGTAGTGTCCGGTGCTGGGATATTGCTCAATTTCAAAACACCCCCACCCCCGTACACAAGAACTGGGTGCATTCAATTGTGATGCAAGCAGACACATACATAAATATACACACGCACACAATGACACGGGGAGGCTGCAAGACAAGGACAGATCCGGTAGTTAAAGCGTAATGAACACGTCCCCGAGGCGCGCGCCTGGCATTCCCCTGAATGATGGACTGACAGTAATACCGGGGCAGATGGGTGCCCTCCACGCCCCGTTCAACACCACACACACATGTACACCCCTTCCCCCTGTTCTATCCAGTCCCTCTCTCCTGCAGAGAGATACCCCCTGTAGGTCTGATGTGGAGGTGGGGGTGTGGGGGGGGACCAGAGGTGCTGTGTATGTGTGTGTGTGCACCTAGAGGTGGGGGGCACGAGTATGAGGCCCCCGTCATGATTTAGGCTCCCATGCAAATTTAATCAATTCGAGTACCTCTCGCCAGCCAGGGCTCATTAGCGGCAATTTAAAAAGGGGGCTCTGTGATCCCCACCTCATTGCATGAGCCAGACATTCAACTCAGGCACACATGCACACACACACAAACATGCTAAGATACACACACACACACATATCCAAATACTCACACACAAATACACAAAAAACGCACACACGTCAGGGGCACTGTCAAGGCTGTAAAGATTTTCCTTCAGACGTCTTCCCCCTGGCATGGAGAGAGACCCTGCCTGCACGCCAGCCGAACCCCCCTCTCCTCCCCTCTCGCTCCCCCCTTTCTCTGTCCCTCCTCTCTATCCACTACTTCAAAAGCCCCATGACACCCAGCTTCAAGTTAAAGAAGAGAGGGATCCGAAGATAAAGACTACCTCTCATCCCCCACCCCTCGCATTCTGAGACACCCTCCCAACACTCAATCCCCAGGCTACCTCTCTCTTCTCCCCACCTCTCGCTCTCCAGCTCTCCGTAATTGGAGGGATCGATTAGTAATGTCCTTAACCATCCTTAACCTCAGCTCTGTACGCTGGCTTTGGAGCAGGGCAGAGCTGTGTTGGTGAATGAGGTGGGTGGAGGTGCAGCACTTACGGTTTGCAAGGATCAAGTGCCAGGTTAAAACCATGCGGGGAGGGCATAGTGGTCTGTGACTAATTTGTATTCTGTAATAAAAAAAAAAGAAAACGTGACCACAAAATCACCTGCTATTGCTTAAAAAATAAGTTCACCACAATTACAATAAAACATGTTTTTGCCCGGATTTTATCTGTGTCTGAGATTTTAAAAATTTAACAGCTTTCCAGAATCAGTGTCCTTGTCACAATGCAATGCACAGAACATACTGTCAACAGTTTTCATGGAGATATTCCTTCAGTAGAAAGTAGTTCCAGTGAAAACAGTTCACAATGAGGTCTGTAGATTATCCAGAGCAACTTCTTAATTTTTTTGTGACAAAGGACATGTCGTTCACTTCTGCTGTGTTCAGCTCAAATCTCATAACTTGGGCAAATAAAACCAAACTATGTGCAAGTAAGTGAGAAAAATATGGTTGAACTGACCCTTTAAATAAAAATAATAAAATATCCGTGTCCAATAGAAAATTCTTACACTGGTATCTCAAGGTTTATCTTTGATGTGACTGACAACTTGTTTTAAAAATCTTATATACAGAATTAAATAGACACCAGGATCAAAAAAAGTGATGACAAAATGTTCCGCTTATTTAAAAGAGTAGTTTTTTTCCATAATATGTTTTATAACTAAGCTTGCAAAACAAAGATCCATTGTACTGTTCTCCTTCTTAACCAGGCTACACTTTTACTCTCAAACAGTTACTATATATTGGGGTCAATGTCATACCCTGCAGCTGTGTGACACGACTCCACTTCTCACTCCCCCCCAATTCCAAAAAGGACTGCTCTTAGGAAACGCCTGTGGAGGATGGTCTGTGTGAGTCGGTATTTGACAATACAGAAATGCCTGTCTATATCTTTAAAATCAGAAGGTCGCCCACTGCCCACCCCTGAGCCCTGCCGCTGCACCCCGGTGTAAGAGTCCCATTGCTGGGGGGAATGAAAGGAGAGCTTGAGGAGGAACAGTGGCTTGTCTGTGCCTGGGTCACACAGTCAGATAGGGGTCCCGGAACTGCGCACATAGTGTTTTGACCCCTGGGCTCTCTTCAACGACCCCCACCCACCCCACCCCACCCCACCCTCTCCGCTTCTGGACGCTTTGGCCAGAGGGTCTCGATGCACGCACGCTCTCTCAGCAGTGTGACGCAGTAGCAGAGGGCAGGGAGGGTGGGAGGAAGGAGGGAAGGAGAGTTGGCCGAGGACGTCAATCACTCTTTTACTGGGCACGGTTCTGACACGAATGGTCAACATGGAAATGCCACTGAAGGACCTTGCTGGGTCTCGTGCGTCCTTGTGTGGTGTACAGAGAAATCCACACACGCATGCGTAAACTGTATGCTACATCTGTATACACATAGTCTTATAAATATTTGTGTATGTCCCATCCTCATCAACATTTCTACTGCAATTAGGAAACAGCTATTAGCTCTGTACTACGTTTTAAATGAGAGCAACCCTCCATCACTCTTCCCCTGTTTTGGCCCGTCCTGAGGTGTTGGCTCGCCTTTGCTCTGGTCAGCAGTGTTTGGGCCAAGGCCTCTGGTCCCTCTCCTCCAACCCCTCCACCTCTCACTGCGCCCGGTGACATTTCTGCCTTGCTCCCCCTCTCCCCTCTTCTCCTCCAGTGGCTCCCAGGAGAGGCTGATGGATGGGCCCTGTTTATGAAGCTGCTGCCACCACAGTGATCAATCAAACCTGGGTCACTGTGATCTGCTGCCGGGCGCCAGGTCTTCAGTCTATTTCACATTATCGGCTGGAGGAACCACACATACAGTTTGTTAGCGCTCGCTACGTGCACAAGCATGGCCACAGAGATGCTGATGGGGAAAGACAGCCCCTATAAAGAACGAGGAAAGGATACAAGAACATTTGAGTGTGCTTGCCTCGCCTGAAATATGGTGCTTCATTACATTTCAGAGCCCAGAAGTCTTGACTTCAATTGTCAGGACAGGGACTTGGCGAGGACCGATGGCAGGAGGATCAACAGAAGAGCTGGCCTTAGTGGCACTCAAACCAGGGATCTGAGCTAATCCCTGTTCAACCAAGGCACCCAGACAAACTGATCAGCACACACACACACACACTTTCCTGAGAAGTCTAATTAACCAACGATCCTAAACCTGTGTGAGCTGGAGAGTCTCGTGAAAGCAGAGAGATGTGAGAAGACATGGAGTGACAGCCCTCATAGGCCTTTATCATGGAGGACATTTTGACATGTCACAGTAGGAAAAGCACAGGTGTTAATTAACAAAATACATGATGGCTGAATATCATTTTAGCTGCATCAGTTTCTGGTTCCTGGTATTGTGCCTACTAACGTTATTAGTGCCATCTTTACTCTTCCTACTATGACAAGTGAAAATGTTTGCTATAAGAAAGGCTGATCATTATGTTGTGTACTGATTTGGTTAATAGGATATCTGGTGATGATAACGTCAACAACAAAAAATAATAAAAATAAACTGTAGGAACGAATACAGCTATAACAATAGTGACATTTGCCTCTCAAGGGAGCTTTTTAATGGGTATTTTTGCATAGCACAGCTGCAGCTAATAAAAATTAATAATGGGTCATTTTGATTAAAGTGAGCAAGCATTGAATATATTATTATTATTATTATTAGCAGTAGTAGTAGTATTATCAATGCTTGCTGACTGACACCTAAATCACTTTATTTTACTGGCTGCAGCTGTGTCTGCCCTGCTGTAACATGTGAAAAGGGTCTGTTGGGGGTGTATGCTGCATCCTATAAGGGCTGCAACAAAGCTGTGTCCTTCACAGGCTCTTCAACTGAACCTGTGCCTCCGCTACACAAGACGGTCCAGCCTCACAGACACCTGTACCAACAGTGTATATGTGGACTCCTCATTAGAGTAAAAAAAAAATTCAAGCTTATCAGCATGAACTTGCCTTCAAATGATGAACTGGTAGTCTGTGTTGTATGCAGATTGCTGGTACATGTGCTGGCGTAACTTAAATTTTTCTCTCTCAACATTTCATGGCTGCTGACAAACAGTGGAGTTTATCCCTGGATTTAATTATTTACAAGTTGCAGTGGCCTTTTCATCAGGTCACATCAGGTCTTTTACCAGTGACTGATGACCAAGTGAATGCAAATACCTGATTAATACGGCATGGACATGTGATATTCCCTGACTTTACGAGTTGATGAGGACAACCTGAATGCAGCTGACTCACTCACAATGAACTGTGGGATACTGAGGGATGCCAAAGATGTGTCCTTCAAAATCTGGCAGAAGAAGAATGCTTTTCTTAGATGCTTCTTGGAGAAGCCTTTGAAATGAAACATCCTGCTCTATTATGACAGGTTTGAAATGCGAATGAAGGGTTCAGCTCCTCAGTTCACAACCTACTAAGCTAGAGAGCTGTCTGTGACACACACATCTGTCAGTGACATCTTACAGAAAACACCACAGCCAAAATTAAACTCTGAAGTTTAAAAGTTGGGTCATACTAGTGACTTCCAACTTAGTCGACTCTCTCTCTGCACGTTCCAGTGTCTTCAGCAGATTTTTTTTTCCAAATAGTGTGATGAAGAGCACTAATGCCACCTACTGGTACAAGACCAAAATACAATCTACTGCCACAATTCTGACGGCTCAGCTGACCAGAGCGTCCTCAAATTGAGCATCCTCAAATTCAGCCTGAGGTTTCTCTAACTAGTCACGGTTTCTTACACCTTTGTAAGTCTCTCCATTGGCTATAAACCCATAAAAAAATTAATATGAATCTGACCCAAAAAGAGGATCAACCACATGTTATATGCAAGTCAAGAAATCACATAAATTTGTATGTTGGTCTGATTTTATTTGAAAGAAACTAAAAGATAAATAGAAACAAAACTACATGGCTGCAACAATATTTGAGGGAAAGAAAATTATCATTATTCCATTAGTCCATTATTTCACCAATTTTGTCATTGGCAAAGTCAATGATTTCTTCAGTATGATGATTATTCTCAGCGTTTCCGCTTGGTCTCAAACTTGTAGATAGCTGCAGCGTTGGGTGTCTCCTTCTTTACCTTCACTTTCTTGGTTTTATCCTGGGGCACAGAGTAAAAAAGATCTTAATGTTGATTTGACAGTTCATATTGAAATGAAAATTAACAGCAATAAAGATGCCCCAAAATGCTTATTGTGATTTAAGACCTCTCCTCCTCCTCCTCACCTGTAGGTCCTTGCGGGTCTGAATCTTCTGGGTTATGACAAACATTTTCTTTTCTCTGTCAATCCTCTGGGATAGGATCTTATACTGGTGTTTCCTCTGCCTGGCCAACTTCTACAGTTACAGTGAGGAGGAAAAGGGAACCGTGAGTGAGTTGAGAAGCAGCTTAAACTTTGTCTCCACAATATGAATGAGACACTTTTTTACTGTCCTTTACTGACCTCTATATCGCGAGGCTCTACTGCTCCCTGGATGCTCTTAGTCTCCAGAGTTTCCAGAGTTGGTCTGTTGTACACTCTGTCCACGAGCTCAGGAGCTGTGTTGAGGTGTTTTGCCAGGTCAAATGACTGCACTGAGGAGACACAGAAAAACTTTTAATTAAGATTGTTTAATTAAAAATACTTAGGTAACCTAATATTCATCAAAGCCCACAAAGACAAGGATGTCTGTTCACATAACACAATTATCTATTGCACATTCATATTTACCTTTCTTCTTGGAATCCACAAAAAAAGTATGCTTGTTTTTTTGTTTGCTGTCTGCATCCAGAAGATGGAGCTCACCTTTCAGCCTCTCAATTTTCTAAAAGCAAATGATAAACACACAAAAATTACACAACAGAAGGCCTATTTACAAAGGATTCATTTTAAGTGGGAGGGCAGATAATCATTGTATTGTTAATGTTTAGAAAACGAAAAGAGCAATTTGAGAAGTTGTGCGTACTATGAACAGTGTATTATTGATGTGACGACAACGTAATGCAAAGTAGCCACAGTGAAATATAACGTGGTAATTCAGAATTACATTTTAGTTCAGGGAATAATATTTAATCAATCACTCTTGTTTGAGTAGAGATTTTGAAATAAAATGACTGAAGCTTACAGTATTATATGATACACTTGTAAACTTTCTACATATGAATTTGCACAAGTATGAGCATGAACTGAATTTTGCACCAACAATCTCTTAGTACCTTTAATGTTTTGTTGGTAATTATCCAGTAGTCAGGGTGTAAAAAATCTCTTCAATTCAGTCAGTCAGGCACAAGAGGTTCTCAATGTACGGTGTATTACAGGAAAAATAAACTTACCTTAGCCTCTGCCACTCTTTTCATCTCCACATATTTGATATCCTGCGTTGTCATCACCTTCTTCTGCTCCTCTGTCATCTCCTCTTCCTCACTGGATTTTTTCTTTACGTGGACTCCATCCTGCAAACATGCAGGAATGCAACAAGAAAATGCAACAGCCACAGAGATCAGATGATTGGAGTAACACAGGGAAAGCATTTTCTCTGTTTAGTAGTTTATTGGATCAAGATGTTCTGATGATGAAGCTAATCTTACCTGCAGTTGAGAGTTGATCATCTTAAAGTAAAACTCATCTGGGTTCTTGTCCAGAGCTTTTCTTCGCAGAGCAGCAAGAGTGTTTTGTTTCTTGTGGTAGTCACTGTAAAACAAACAAGTGTTCAGCTCATTACAAGACTTATTCTTCAACCATGTCTGACATTAGAGGTTTTAGGATTTTGGACGCAATGTCTTCAACTCACTCTGCACGAAGTTTGTAGTCTTTCTTCTTCTCCAGCAAACCCAAATGTTTCCTAAAACCAGGCTGGTGGAACAAATGTACACATTAAACATCAGTATTATTACTTCCTGTGTCACATTTACTGGCTTGTTGATAACATGTAGACGTCTCAAAAGTGTCATTAAACAGTGGTAACTCATAACAGGACAGCATGCTAGCAGGCTAACAGGCTAGCTAGCAAAACAGTGAACTGCTCACCTGGGATCTTTCATGGTGGTTCCTCTGTCGGGATTTCAACGCCTTCCTGAACGAAGACATTATTAAAAATGTCCTCAAAGCCTAATAAAGTTAAGTAGTTTAGTCAAAGCAGGTGTGTGTGTTGTTTTACTGAGCTACAGACACTGAAACCTCCCTGTTAGCTGAACATGTGGCTTCCTGCTTCATTCAGCGTGTTGTCATTTCCGGGCCGCAGATTCGCAACATAATAGAAGGGCAAAACAATAAAATATAAGATAGTTTAATGAATGTTGAGGACAGTTTAGTAACAATAAAAAAAATCCTTTAATTGCAATTTGTTGGTTTATTTTATTGATATAATAAAGCGCATTTTAATTTCATGGTATGTGTTGTAGGAGCGCGTAATAAGCAGTAGGTGGTGCTGTTGCACACATTTTCAAAGTGTCATGCACCCGGTTGCACATTCCTGCTGTTTGAGCCTTTGATTGTGGAAGTAGACTATATGCAGCTGTGGAAAGTAACTAAGTACATTTACTTGTACGTTACTTGAGGCTTTATACTCACACTACAGATTTCACAGGGAAACGCTGTACTTTTTCTCTCCTCTACATGGACTGCATGACTGCTGTAGTTATACTCTGCAGATAAGGATTTTTTTCAAACATATGGTCAATTTATAAAATATAAACCATTGTAATAGATTTCAAGGCAGAATGAAGTCGGTCCAGTCATAGCAAACAAATATTGTAGCTGTCAAAACCCAAGAAGGTTAGGGTTACCATAAGGTGCTTGGGTGGCCTTGAATGATTCAGTCACAGTCCCAGGAAAAAATATCATGTTCGGGACAATTCTGGGCGGCAACCTTTGGGCACTGGGTTTGTATCCCCCAGCCAAAAACAGTGAGCAGAGTGTGAGGGCAGGACTACAACCCCACTTCCAAAAAAGTTGGGACACTGTGTAAGACATGTACTCAATTGAGTAAATGTCTGTGTAAGACGTATACTCAATTGAAAACAGCACAAAGACAATATATTTAATGTTTGACCACATCAACTTCATTGATTTTTGTAAATATCTGCTTATTCTGAATTTGATGGCAGCAACATGTTCCAAACAAGTTGGGACAGGAGCAACAAAAGACTGTGAAAGTTGTGGACTGATCCAAAAACACCTGTTTGGATCATTCCACAGGTAAAACAGGTTCATTGGTAACAGGTGATAGTATCATGATTCATCCTGGAAAGGTTCGTCCTGGAAAGACTCAGTCGTTCACAAGCAAGGATGGAGGTTCACAATTTGTCCATTATTTTCATAGACTACATGTAACTGTATTATATCCACAGGGGCTGTTCTGCTGTATAATGATAATGAAGTATGTTGTTTGCTTCTATACTTCTACTTAAGAAAGGGCTTTCGGTGCAGGACCTTCTATATTAGTTTATGCTACTTTTAGCTTGGTTAAGGATCCAAAATGTTCTTCCACCAGTGGTATTATGTGAATAAATCATTTAAAAATGAAGAAATGGATGGAAATGCAATAACATTTGAAGAAGTTAATCACCCAATTTTCTTAATAATGTTTCTTATTTAATAACCTCATGTCATTTAAGTTCAAAGTCCTGTAATATTTCATTTGGCTTCAAATAATCAAGACCACAGAAGTTGAGTAATAGGCCCTACTGGCAAAGGGAAATGGGTTTAATTATATATATCCAAGTAGAAGACCAATGTAATAGTGTCTGTCATTTTCAGGTTGTGTACAAGCCTGGCTTGGCACAGTCACCACTTTAAAACAAGTGAGGGTTATCACAGAGCTGCTGACTTAATATGTCTTGGCTTCACTGTTCATACACCAAATGATTTTGGTCATTATAATGAGGGCTTGCATTTGCCAGAGTGCACAGTTAACACTAATTGGTAACAAGTTTATGTTTTTCCAACATGGACATTTATTGCATGTTTCCGTTGGAGTTCCAGACCCCTGTTCTGATTTACGTCCAGACCTGAAAGAGATTACACAGAAGCTCTTTAAACATTCACCATCTCCATCAACCATCTAATTTAAACTCAAACATTTTGTTGTTTGCATCCCACAGATAGAAGTAACAGACTTTGATTTTAGCTCTTATGCAAAGCAATAGATGTGTGCATGTAAACGTGCAGGTTTATTCCTCTATTTTCAGAGGGAAAAAGTGCTGCAGGGGATTGGAAGATGAGAGGGTCATCACTCTACTGTGGGGGAAAAGACTATCCACTTCCTGACATGATATTTTGGGTAGAGGGTAGACAAAGACAAAGCCGCGACGGCACCAGTCCCCTAATCTCACCCAGACTCCCAACTCTTTGTGGATGTGAGAAGATTCCTGTAGGACAGAGAGCGATATTCCACTAAACAGCCATTTTCCCCCCATGGCAGCTCACTATCCCCCCACCAACCACAAGGAATTTGTTTTATATGTGTGAGATTTGCACAGCATGCAGAATGTTTTGCGGGTGATTAGATCTATGAATGGGATCAGTGTTTCCACATTATGTCACGGGCTTGTTTATCAGTCTGATGGCTGATGACCCCGATTCCTGTGAAGGTTTCAGCCCCAAAGTCTGACGCATCCCCTCACCCACTAGCGTGTTTAAGCAGGCAGACACAGAAGGCAGCCAGGATTTACGGGTTAAATGTCTGCGTTCTGAATTAGTTGGCTCCTTGCTGTTTAATTCATGGGAGTATTTATCATTACAAGTGAAATGCCTGGTGAGCCACGGTAGGGGTAAATACTACTTTGGAAATCAGGGGCTTGTAACAAGCTGATGCAAGAGCAGGAGGACAAGAGGTTGTGGGCTTGCTCAGGGTCAGTAATGGAGGAATGCCCTTGTGGAGCAGATGCAGATCCGTTTGGTTTTCTAATATGACCCTGTAAAAATAACACTGCTGACATATTGTAAGACTGCTGCACTTGGGCTGAGCTCAGGGTTTTGGTATGTCTCCCCTGACCATGGTTGGTCCTCATCTGCAGCGAGTCGCCAGGCCAGCCCAGTCGAAAAATGCATGAGCCAGAAGTTCCTCCTGTGATTATTCAGTTATACTGTATGTCCTGAAATTCACACAAGACAGAAAAACATCATTCAGAAATCAGCATGTTAAAAAAGTTATTATTATTGTCAGTGGAACATAACTAAGTCCCAGTTTTTTAAGTACAATTTTGAGGTACTAATGCTTCACTCTTTTCTATTTCCTGCTACTTTTACTCCACAACAGTTTGGGGGAAATATCATACTTTATATCCCACTACATTTATTTGACAGCTACAGTTACTCATTACGTTTCAGATTAAGAATTTACATAACGAAACATATAAAAGACATTGCATTTCCAAAGATTACACCATCAGCAGGGTCTAGTTGAGGCCCCTTGACACAGTTCAGATGTGTGTGCCTTGTTTGCAGTTCCACCATGTGAGTGTTTTCCCCTCTAAACAGCTCAGATGGTTAATTTTAACATCTTGGTTTGAGTCCCAAACAGGCCAATTTACATTTAAACAACCTCATCATCATCATCTTATTTATTATGTGACCCTTTGGAGGAGGTAAGACCTCTACATTTTGAACAACTGGACCAAACTCTGAACTGCATATAATGTAGTTAAAACTAACTACACCTCATCAACTACAACAGTAAAATGTTAATTATGTATGGATGCATCAGTATAATGAATCTAATAATGCCATATATTATAATGAAACACCCTCAGGGACCATTTTTCTGCAGAACACGCACCCTTACTTTTGATACTTCCTTTGTACCCTCACTTAAGTAAAATATTGAATGCAGATTTTTTACTTATAATAGAGTATTTTTGAATGGTGGTATTGCTACTTTTACTTAAGGAAATTATCTGAATAATTCTTCCATTCCACCTCCAAATATTTCTACTTCTCGACATAGTAGGTGCACTTCTGGGTGGGATATCCACCACAGTCCCTTAACCACAAACTCTTGTAAAGCAAAAAGTGTCTGCAATTAGGTGCCAATACGGTGCTTATTTTCCCTGCTTGAGTTTTGAAGTGTATATTGTAGCATGACCTGTTTTACACTCTAGACAATCACAGCGGTGAAGTGGTGAGAAGTGGATGGGTTTTAGTTGAGGCAACTTCAAGTGCTCTGTAAAAAAAATATTATCACCAATATCATTAAAAGGATCTTTCACTTGATGGTTTTTTGATGGTTTGTTTTGAGGTTATCTTCATCCTCAAATGCTCAAGCAACAAATAGACATTCTCAATGCATTTTCTGTTTTCATACTCCCTTTGATAATGCTATATTTTGTGCATCACACCACTTTATTAAATTATGTTTGCGTTACATAATAGCAGCACGCCACAATTTCCACTTACCATCATGTAGGTGGTGAAAACAGACACATTCAAGTCATACTTACCTGTTACTTAAGTGGGACTTTCAACAATTTAATTGCCTCATTAGTCTGTTGCTCAGAGCCACGGTGCTCATCAGAGTTAATTTCACTCAGGTGTTCCAAAACCACACACCCAAGAACAGAGTTAGAGGTTCATGGCGTAGCACTAATTTTAATTCCATTAAGCAGAGCATTAGACTTCAGACGTCCTCATCACTATTCACGTTGCTTCAAAAGGTATGTTTTTCTTCACCAAGGGTCGAACATATCAAATCTACAGTATCTGTCTAATATCTAAATTAGTACAGTTGTGTTTGATCAGTTTTGAATCTTAGAGTTTCAACCTTGATATTGTTTTTTTCACGAACTGATTATTCAGTTATCCCCCATTAACCTTTAACTTGTTTTTCAAAACTGAAACGGAGAGATGTTTTATGCAGTAGGTAAAAAGAGCTGCCCTTAACCTTTTTATGATGAAAGGAACATTGAGGGAGTCATCATGACGAATTGACAGGCATCTATCCTCTAATTTGTTGCACGCAGTCTGACAGGACCACGCCTCAGAGTTTAAATTGGAATTTATAATTAGGGGGTTGTGGCGAATACAGGGGTCAGACCAGTGCTCTTTCAGTTGTCACAAGACCGTGAAAGATAAGAGTCACATGTTGGGGACAGTCATGCAAAAAGGTCAGTCTTTAATGAGATGTATAGAATATTTTGCAATCAAAAACTAAAACTAACAATGATGTCAAATCAATCTTGGAGAAACATTTTAATGCTTTTATAATTTGAGTTAAAATGTAGGGGGATGTAGTACAGCCGACTGTTTTTAGTAGGACGGTGGATATTCACCGCCACCTCATGCAACAATTGGCCAGGGGTACCAAGCTGAGAAAGTAGACAGGGTTTGAATTTCTCTCTTTTTTTTATTCGTTTCTTTCATTATGAGTGACATCCAGGAGAGACTGTCCAAACATTTGTGGCATCTTCCCCATTTTGAGACCATTAATGTGTCTCCTCCCTCTCTGCGAAAATCTTATCTGAAACATTAAATTCTTGTAGTTTCCTTGTAAGGAATGACACAAAATATTTCCTCTGGGCGACTGCAGTCTTGGTATCAGCCTATAAATCTCATATCAGTCAACTGTGAATGCTTAATGTCAGAGGAAGCAGTAAAACAATGCTATCAGACAGGGTGGTGCTTCTGCCAACAACGCTGTGATACAGCAGCACAGACTGTTTAACAGTAATGACTCAAATGATCAGATGTAACGTTCGCTCCATGTATGACAAAACGTCAGCCAGCTGCATTCAGGAGAAACGTCACTCCCACTTGTTGAGTCATGACAAAAACACGAAACATCAAGACTGGTGAAAGGACCCACTGTAAAATATAGGGAAGTGATATTTAACCGCTGGGTGGGTCTTTACCCTGTTTGGTAATGTCAGAGTGGCAAAGGAGAGTCAACGAAGGTCACTTCAGAGCGAAGCACGTAGAGAAAACAGAGATACAAGTTTGAATGATGTTTTATTTTATACTGATGCTGTTCAATGCTTTAAAATGTATTTAATCTTCGCCCTAGAATATCTTCATCAGAGCCCAGGAGTCATTGAAATGGCAAAAATATTGAGTCACAACAACTAAAAAAACCCAGACCTTTTCTTTAAAATATGTGTAACTCTAACACTGATCTTACCTCATGCTGATCTTTCAACTTAACACCTACACAACCTTTTTATAACGTAAAAGCCAATCGTTGATTGTTTTTTATTTTAATGACATTCAGTGATCGCTTGATAGTAAAAACTTTCCATGCAAAGTGTGACCAAAACCCGGTTGATTGATTAGATTAAAAAAAAAAAGCATTTTATTTTGAAATCTAGTTTGTTTGTAGATACTTGCAATATACAAACTTAAGTGTTTATATCATTAAAAGCTTTTAATTTTCATTGTCTCTCTTGCAGATTTAATGATTCATTGCTTGCTTGATTGTTTTGTTAACAGTCTCTTATTTGGAAACTTAATGAAAAGCAGATTCTCACCAATAAAACGTAAGTATATGAGGATGAAGCGATGAGGCCCTGTGGAGCTCCATCACACCGACTGGACTCTCTGCTCTCGTTTGAAGTGAAAGAGGGAGGGAAGCTTTTTTTTTTTAGGGGGGGGGCGGGATCTTGTGACTCACGGGCAACTTCCTCAGTAGTAGGACAAATGTAGCCGGCAAGCTGCATCAGTCTCCGCCGCAGAGGTTTGACTGCTGTCACAAGAAAGTCTGAAAGTTTCCCAGCTGGAGGACGAAGCTCCTGATCGGCCGGAGGAGCGATCCAGGTCCTGATCCAGGTCCTGATCCAGGTCCTGGTCTGAGCGAGAGTCTGCTGCAGAGAGGAAGAGGAGGAGGAGGAGGGAGACCACTGCTGAAGGTGCCTCCACACTTCACACATTACTCCTGGTAGGACTTTTTTTTTTTAATGTAGACTTTTTCATTGTTCGACCCCAGTAAAAAAATGACTTAGAAATAACTTTTTTATTAGAAAATAAGCTTGTGATTTAAATCATAGCAGTGATTGTTTTCAAGGTGGTGAGGTTTTCAAATGGAAATGAATGAGATAAAGAATCACTGGTAACTTCAATCTTTGCGATGAATCTAAAACTAATGCAAATAAAAGTTTTTGAAGTTGTTTCCTAAAGTGAAAGTTTGAAAAACAAAATAATAACAATGATGATGATAATAATTATGTTTTGTTACTACTTGTAGTAGTGTGGTTACTTGCACAGTAATTTTGTAAACACCTAATTTAACACCTTGAGATCATATTTGCTCCATACTTTTCATTTTGGCTGTTCAGTAAAAATCTGTGATTGCCAGGATTGAAGCAGGCGTGGGCTTGACATTATGACAAGCCTTAATACTTCACACCTTAGTCAAACACGCCGCCTGGGGAGAAGCCTGCAAAGTAAAGCCCTGACAAAAGAGGAACCACTTCCTGTGACAAATGAGGGGGGTCTGGACATTTTCTGTCTGCCTGTGTGTTTTTCTGCTTTCCTTGTGTATGTCCTTTTTCTCTAACCACAGTTTCACACCTGCGAGCGAGTACACATGAGTAAGGCAAAAACACAAATGCATAACATCTCGTCAGTGCGGGGCCAGACCGTGTTGGACTGTGTGACCCACTGAACTGTGCGGAGGAAGGATTAAGGAACAACTGTTGTGTCACAGAAGCTCCCAGCTGAGCCGTGTGTGGAGGCCTCAGAGAGCAAAGTCCCTGAGGCTAAACTTGTCTTTTCTCCGGCAGCAGGAAGTGGGATATGGCAGTGTGTGTCTGGGAAGGGTGTGTCTGTGCTGCAGCTTCTAGGTTTAATTGCTTTGAGTGCACATCATCACATCAGTGCGTGGTAGTGGCGGTGTCATCCTCATGACGGTTGTTGTGTGTTTCACATGCTGCGTCACCTGGGTGCAGTGGGCATTGTGGGAAAAAGCTTGGCGAAAGCGGAGATTTGATCAAGACCTGACTTGTTTTCTTGGGATGATTTGTCACCTTTTAGGTTATTTTTCAGTACTTTTGTGGAGGATGACAGAGTAGAGGTGAAGATGTTGCTTTTTACAGTCTAGTCAGTTCACTGAAAGGCTGTCATGTTTTGTCTTGGTTCCAGCTGTCTTTGCAAATATTATGTCAGAAAAAGAAAGTTTTTATTTACTTTTAAAAGATTTTATGAAGCTTCACATTTCATTTTCAAGCATGTGATACCCATTGTGCCGACAATATAACATTAAAAGTCTGAGAAACTGACATCGTAATCCCAGAATTTGAGTTACTAAGTATTAGAATAACAATTAAAACTAATTCCAGTTGGCCAGGGATGTTTTTCTCAGTCACCTTAATAGATGTGTAACATACAGAGATTCAGTCAGGTTTGATTTAGATACAAGGTATGAATTGAAAATGTCTGATTAAAAAAAGCCTTATTTCTTTAAACCTGCCATAACTTTCTCTTATATATACATCCAGCTGTTACAATCATTCATTTGGATGTTTCTGGTCACCTGGCAAATATAAATCCAATAGTCACTCCTTTGAGCTCTGTTTTGGTCTCGACCAACACCTGAGGGAAATATCTAGCTAAATGCTCCACTGTGTTCACCAGCTAGTTGTTAATTTTGTCTGTCCGGTGTATTAGAGCATTATTTGTTGTAAACAGCTGCGTCCTGCTGCTGGAAATAAGGTTGACGAGAACACTGAGACTACTGAAACTACAGGCCTGAAAAACAAGACAATGTGAGGATGAGGGCAAAGACAGAGTTGGGTGATAATTCTCTGTGGGTTTGTCACTTCGAGCCTGTTTAACATTACACACGATCACTTGATCCATTGTCAATATACAATATTGATTAGTGAAGCTTTAAATGATCTTTAACGCACAGAGATTCAGGCAGGTTTGACTGAGAATGACAGACTTAATAGAACATTTCTGATATAAAACCTCTTGGTTCTTTAAACTGTGCGTCATGGCCATTGCTCAAATTTTGGCTTGAATAATGCAGATTTGAAGCTGAAGCCTACAAATTCTCAAATAACATCAGCAGAACTTATTCCCACCCTTTTCTTCTCTGTCTGTCACTACAGAAATGACACCTTGGAGGAATTTGCTCTCTTCGACATCACGCTGTGCTTTCACCACTGACAGGTTGTTTTTACACTGTTTGTCACAGTAGCGCGCAGAAATAATCCCCTAGCAGCCAAAAGCCAGTCATTCTGTCCCATTTAGCATCTGGGAAGTTTGCCTTGACAGAGCCCACGGGCTGTAGAATGTATTTGTTTGCTTTCTTCCTCTTCCTCCCTCCCTCTCTGTTTCATTGACCATGGTCACATTCTTCGGAGGTCTCAGTGTTTTCCAAAGGTTAGCCCCGCGTGGTGGTTGGACCCTGGCCAGCTCTAAACTGCAGTGGGACTGCAACTAAATGACTCGGACTGGTTGTGGCTGGTTTTATGTGTTGGCATCGTTTGAAACCAGGCCAACGATAATGATGGAGAATCGGCGGTCAAGTGGTTGCAGGTGGTTAGGGAGCAGAATTTAGATTTGTGTTGAAGCAGTTCTCTTTTGACGTTCTGCAGCCGCCTGTCCCTCCATGGCGTTTCAGAGGACACAGTTTGTATAGTTTCCATTACTTTCTGCCACATTCTGGGTCAGACTTCATCCAGCCAGGAGGTTTTCAAGCTGAGTTCCAAACTGCTCGTCATATCTGCTGATTTTTTTTTAGACTATAATGATTCGTGCGTGTTTCAAACACATTTGGTCAAAGCATTTGTCTCCCTCTAATCATCAACTGCTTGTTCACTTACTTTTTTTCTTTGTTGTGTCTTGGTGACCTCATTTTTGCTTAAATTTTGACAATCTGGACATTCCAGCAAAGCTATTAGGGTGCATACCTTGTTTTCAACCTCTTATTCATGTGGTTCCAACCAGAATCAAACAATGCAACCCAATCCAGCTTTTAGCTGTTCAGACTGATTAAAAAAACATCACATCTGTGTTACATGTGAGACCAAAAAAGGGAAATTGGAACTCTTTCTCCTTCGGTGTTAACAGAACCTGTCTGGCACAAAACTCTCAGGCACTTCTGTGAGCTGAATCAGTGAAATCTCATAAGTCAGATATTCTTTTAAAGTTGTTGTATGTGTGTCTCCATGTCTTTCCCCCTGATAGCCCATGCGCAGGCTGTGGGGGCACGTGGCTGGCAGCAGGAGTGTGTCTGAATTCCCTGAAAGGGGGGAAGTGACCTCAGGTTTCCTGTGTGGGGATGGCCAGGTGCTGTGGTGTTATTGTGAGGGGCGCAAGACTTCCTCCATGGATGCTTTGTTGGTAAACGTCTGAAACTTGATCCTTTGAGCCAGGGCCCCTGTGGGAGGTAACATGCCCCCCTCACGATCCAGTCATCCTGCCTTACTCTCTTTCCGTCTCTTCTTTCTCACTCTCTGTTCACTCTCGGTGCTCAATCCATGTGAGATTTTATGTTAAGAGAACATAAACTTTATATAGGCAGCTAAGGTAACTGACTCTGGGCTAATGGGGGTAATTACATTCTTCTAAGGATACAATTACAGGTCTATACCTAGCACTTACCTGCTACTCTCAAAGGAAGTGCTGTTTTCAAAGGAAATACCAAATTGTAAGCACAGAATTGCAGATACCTTGTAACTACACATTTACGAGTTTAATACAAACTAATTATATGTTATGGAAGAATGGGACTATGCCCTGCCTCACTCACCTTTCACTACTGCATTTAGCCTCTTGTGTCTGTTTTATTTATGACGCATTGAATTAATGGTTCCACATTCACCTTATCCGTGTTTCCTCCGCACGTCGCACATGTAACAGATGTTGTTTGGGTGCAGGAAACCTGTCGATTCACTGCTGCATCATCGCGTTCTGTCATGTTGTGAATGTGCGCCGGGCAAACATGTGAGTCAGCCGTGACTGTTTCCCTGCACCCTCCCCTAAAGGTAGGAGGGTAGCGTCATGCACCAGCAGAAGTGTATGGCATGTACAAATTCACAGGATTTGATGAAAGGAATGCTATGATGCAAAATGTGCAACGGTTACCAACTCCTCTGCCATGTGCGTAACCTGCCTCACTTTGCTCTTGGGAATGCGATCCCAGCTACACCTGACTGCATTTCCTTACCTCTGCTGTGGGTTGAAAGACTCTTTGCCAAAAAGTGTGCAAATCCATCTAGCATTGCTTAATCTTACAGTTTGCCCAGCACATTGGCTCTCATAAAAGATATTATCCTGGGAAAACAGTACATTTCTACACAGGGAATTAATGTCGCAAAAGTCCATAAATAAGCATGACAGCTAGATATATTTTGCCAGCAAACTGGCCTCCAAAACCGACTAAGCAAGTCACATGAAGCGGTGGGGAGAAGGCAGGATTGAGAGGGAGGCACAAATTTAAAGTCTGCGGACAAATTGCAGTGGTTTTTATACGACTGGTAATGCAATATGTATTATGAATTCGTATAACTAATGGTTATGTTGGGCTGTGACTAATGGCTAAATCAGAGGATAACCTATGGTTAATGGAGGCACTTGAGGAGAAGAATGTTGGGTGAAGAGAATTTCTCCAGTACACAAAGTAATAGGATGTTATTTCGCCCTGATGGGTCTCCACTATGAGAAATGACAAAGTACAGTAAAGAGCCATGGCTTACACTTCATACTGTAACACCACATCTTCATGTCTGGCATAAGAGAGTGATCCTCTTCTGGATAATATTGTTATTGAGGGAATCACTGGTCCACTAACCTACAATTATCATGGCTTCTGTCAGAAGTGGATCACTATTGAATTACAGTGTGCTTTACTTATTGTAGACTCAGTAAAGAATTACCAAATCTCTGACTGACACCCAGCCCACCATGGGATCTTTGAATTCAGACTTGTAATAAGAAATATCTATAGCATGAGTCTACAATGATCTAACAGAAACCATCTGCCTACATGCAACTGACAGAGTTGTTTTATTTCTATGGGAGTAACGTTGTCGTCATCTTTCATTGGATGTTCATGCACACTGGCTTAATTGGGCAATAATTTGAGACCATGTGGCAGGCAGTCCTTAACCACGCCATGATACACAGCAGGCCTCAAACAAGCAGCAGTGCCTTAGGCTCAAAATGTCACCTCTCAAAAACACTGTAAACCCAGAGAGAGTGGGCCGTTAACAAAGCATTTCTCCACAACAGCATGTTAGCAGGACTCTGTTCCCATAACAGATGTCTTGGAGAGATAATTTACAGGCACTGTGTACGTGTGTTGTTTGTTCCACCGTGCCACTACTGCATCCCCACGTCCGCCCCCTGCTGCTGTGGTAGTTCTGTCTTTTTATGGCTAGTAACTTCAGTTTGCCACAGTGCCAACTGCATTAGTCTTGATTGCTTCCCAAACACTTAATAGGTTTGGCTCCCACATCTGCAAAGAATGAACCCAGACCGTGACATCATGGCAGAGGAAGTGCAGTCATGAGAGTGTGGGTGTAGGGCAAGGTGTTTAGCAAGCGCACATTTTGATTCAAATGCGCACGAATGTTCTCAGCGTTGCACAACTGTCTTCCAGGGGTGAGCCAGAAGGACCCGACTTGTTGGGACTGCCTGAAAAGCTGTTACTTGTTCAGATTAGATGTGTATTATCTTGTCACTGATAAATACAAGAGTGTTTATTTGGAGTGCAGCTGTGAGCGAGAGCGTTCCCCTCGCTGAAAGTAAACACTGTAAAAATGCCTGCTCTGCATGATGAAACTAGTGAGCCATCAAGAATGTGACTCCTTACCCAGAATGTCTTGCACCATCTCATCATTGTTCTTTCTCTTCATGTCTTTTGCTCACTAGTATTTTACGCAGGCACGCACACACTTACACACACGCACTTTATCTCACCCTCTCACTTTCGTCTCTATGGTTCTGTTGGAGAGACAATAGTGTCTACAGAGGAGACAGGCTGAGACAAGCCAGACTTGCTCCATACACTGAGGTGTGGATTTATGTCAGTCACAGAGAAGAGTGCACTTGGCAATGCTCGGGCACACTTTGGCACTAATTTGCAAGGCTGTCAAAGTTGCATTGAAAAGGAGTAAGGAGGAGCTGGATGGATGTTTCTTGGCCTCCTTTGCTTCCCTGTTCTCTCTCACCTTCATGGGATGCTGACCACCCCTCTTACGGCGCCTTGGAGGAGCCATAAATGGCAGAAAGTGTCCTTGGTGTGGCTATAAAAGGACGTCAGCTCCTCGATGAGAAGATGACGGTGATTTACGACAACTACAAGTAACAGGGCGCTCAGGAGGCATTTCTTGGCTTCCTCAGTTGAAGTTAAGAGAGAGAATGAGATGGAGAGAGGAGCGGCCCGAGCGCACCATTGCTGCCCGTGGGCGCATCTGTCAACGGTCTGTCACAGAAAAGCGTAATCAACGACAAATGTAGTCCCTACTGTGTATAGTTGACGCTGTGTGTACCAGCTCTCCATCTTGCAAAAGTTTCTATTAGTGCGCAGAAACTATTTACCCTTATCACAACAAATGTACACAAGAGAAAGAACATGTCGTGACTCCCCCGAAGCGTCCGGCGTCAGCTCTCATTCACCTTATGTAATTAAAGCTCTTGAAAGTTGGTGCAGTGAGATCATTACAGTGAAGCACTGCTTTGTTTGACAGTGTTTTCACAACCAGCAGATCATATTGTGCTCAGGATGTTTGTCGTAATCGGACATAACTCAGTCCAGAGGGAGATCAGAGCTTTTACATTCAACACAGTTACCAAATGATTCACAGACCTCAAGAACCAGAGAATACTGATGTTGTTGCTTTGCTTTGGCTGTTATTTAGTTGTATGTGATCATCTGGACTGATTCATTTCCAAGAGTCCTCACATGCAGCACTGCGTGTGGACGTCATCCTCGAGAAAATTCTTGCATTTTAAATTTTGTCTCCATGCATCTGAGATATGTGAAGCTGAAGACATCTTATACATCTTGTAATCCATATATTTCCCTAAAATTGCATATAGAAACCTCTATGGACTAGAAAATTCTATGGACTTTAGTACAGCTGTAAGGTAGCACAAATTCAGATCCCAATATAGTATAATATTTATATTTTTAGTGTTTTTGGCTACACACAGTATTTAAGTGAATGCAGTCATGTGATGCTGCCATTCTCTGGTTCAGCTGCCACCACAGTTCACACAGACTACAAAAACACATATGCATAATCATATATATAGTTTATTCTTCCACGGCTGGAAAAGCATAGATGGGTACACACAGGAGCACTTGCTGCCGTACATGTGGCACAGTGATACATTTACAGATGGTACAGTGAAGTAGAAGAACAGTGACTGTGTGCTTTTGTAGTTATTTCATTTCATTTGACGGGGAAAAATTACAGCTGTCTGGACCTCATTGTCGTCAGTGGTAGCTTCAGCCTTAAATATATTTTTGTGTCTGTGGAAAAGTCTTTCATCCTGCCAGTCAAAACCTTTTATCATCTGGAACATCACTAAAGAAACAGCAGACACCCTGCACTTAATAAAGGTGTGGATTTCACTTCTTGAAGTTAACGACAGTGTGGTGTATTTTGTCTTATCCGAGCATTAAGAGTTCTTTGCAGTTACACCTAGAAATGAAGCCGTCTCTGTGATGTTGGAGGAATTATGTGACAGATACAGGCCCCCATTACAACTGGCAGCTTGATGTAGTGTGTATGTCTCGGGCATTCAGCCAAACCACCTACAGAGATGGTGCTTGACCGCATTAGCAGCAGCGAAGTGCGAATGTAACATCTCTGCCACCGATCTAATATACGTGATGGACAAATGGACATGAACTGACTCAACAAGAAGCACAAGCAGTTAAGCATTAAGATACACACAAGATTTTCAGATAGACCGGACGAATTCTCAGTTTTAAATATAATAAGAAGAGGTGATATTTAACATGTTCATGCTAAACATTAATTAAAACCAGCAGCTCAGAGCAAGAAGCTCGTTAACACCAGGTGTAAATACGGTTGTGGATTTTCCCACCTCGCCTCAAAACTGTACGTTCTGTTTACTCAAATCCTCTCAAAAGTCTGGCAAACATCACTAAGTTGTTTTCTTCTTTACTTTTCCTAAGGTCCACCATACGTTTGCAATTCTGTCAGTGCTTTAATGGGCCTAAACATTCAGCTTCAAACAGAACCACATCCAATGTTGGCAATGGAAATTAGATCAATGGGTAAAATGGGGGCCAGACGGTGAGCACAGCAGAGGGCCAATGACACAAGCACCATGACTTCACTGTGGAAGTATTCGACCCCCCTTAAAAACCCCCATCCCTCATCCCATCGCACGCTTTCTCAACAGTGGTGAGTGGAAACTGTTTAAGCTTTAATGACTGCTGCAGAAAAAATGGAAGAAAGAGTGTCCCATAGTAAGAGAAGTCATGCAGGATGATGGTCGTTGGTCACACCGTGTCACGCTGGTGGTGATCTGTCAGGGGACTATTACAGAGCCTCTGCACAGCGCTGTGTCTAAGTTAGTGCCGTTTAGCTTTTAACATTCATCTACCAGCGCCACTGGATTCGGCTCGTCCAGTAATTAAGGCAGAGCCATAAGTCCTGTTAATTTACACAACGCGAGACGCACATTTACACACCGCTTGATCGATGAAGCGGCTGTGGAGCCGTGACGAGAACCTTGTGCCTTCAACTAGCTTCTCACTTTGTGTCTGTTTTTTGTTAGGCACCGCTCCTGCATCTCTCGAAGCCAAGAACACTCCTATATGGGAACGAGAAGCGGGATAAAAGCAGAGTGAGGTCGGACCAGAGTCGGGCGAGAGTTGTGGTTAATAGATTGAAAGAGATAGACAGGTCTGCTTGGGAAGCAACATAATTCAACCACGCTATCAGTGTTTACCAAAGCACCTGTTTTCACGTCGTCTCTCCATTTAAACAACTGCAGCTGGGACTTTGCATTTTATCACTGATAATGAATTAGGTGGGGAAGATGAATGGTGTTTTGCATGGCTGCATGATAAAGAGATCCCAGTGTGTGACACTGGGAGATAAGGACCTGACGGATTGCAGCTCTGTTCTGGCAAAGTCGAGAAACTAGCTATAGGATTTCTGAACTTGCAGCTCTTCTTGAGCCTTAAATGAACCTCAGATAAATCTACCAAAGGGAGTATTGCTTTTTGATACCAATGCTAATGAGTTTTCTGTGATTACATGTTTACATCCAAGACTACCACTCCTCTGCTCCCCTGTTCTTCTGTTACAATTGATTTCTACATGACCTGCACACACACACACAATCAAATTCTGCTACCCTGGCAGTGTGGGCGGATGCAAAAGCTCAAAACACAAATGACAAATAAGAACTAGTAATGCACAAAGGCACAAGGTCTGCTCCTCGACTGGAGGACAGCAGAGAAAAAGAGAAAAGGGTAGGTGTGTGAATGACTGGAGGACGTGGAGGCTGGAGGGTGGAGGCAGTCCTGGGATGCATGGCAGCATGATTTATGGACACCTTTGAAGTGAGCTCATTCCAGCCACACGGCCTGCCTGCTGCATTTCAGAGCAGGGACATTCTCCTGGCGGTACGGCGAGGGGGATAAATGACCCTTAGGTCACTAACCTCCACTAGTGTACCACTCACATATGCAGTTCCTGATTATGTGGCAATTCATCAGTACGTGTTTGGTTTCCAACTAGCAAAAATGAGCTGCCAGGCCATCCGATGGACACATGACTCGCTCCTCAGTAACCTACTTAGAGGTCAAAGCAAACAGGGAGAGTGACAAAGAGGAAAAGGAGGTGGTCCGTGTCTAGGATCGTAAAAATTGGGTCAAGAGAGATATGTTCCTACAGAGTCCGGCTAGTTTTCTTTTTTTGCTGCAGTGTGCAAAATTATCAGGGGAAATTTATAGTATCTCCAATGGAGTCTGCATGGAAACTGATTTTTATCATCCTATGCAGTTTAAGTCCCTCTCCAGTAGTCTCACCAATGATGACATCATTGTTTGAATGAGTAAAGCTTCCGCTGGTGAGGCTTGAGGACCGAGGAGGGCGGCTTGGCAGTAGCCGGCCCCAGTGCGTCAGTCTGGTTTGAAATCATCATCTATTCAATATGTTTGGATTGTTATAACCAATATCTTCCCACTTTGTTTGAAACTCATTTCCTAAATACATCAAATTGTTTGATCTTATCGGCTTCATTTATGTGAGCAGCAAAGCCAGGGATTGTGAATATGAGCAGTAATTACACTCGACGGGAAGTCCCCACAAAGAGACTTAAACAAACTGCTCACTGTGCCTGCGCTTCCTGCACAAGTCGCCCATTGTCCCCCCGTTTGGCTGCTGTGTTTATTTTTTGTTTGATCCTTCTATCTACCCGCAGCTTTGTGTGTTCAAATGTAGGTGTGTGACTGCTCATGCGCGTGGCTGCAGGTGTGTTTGTCCTTCTGCAGGACTGTGTCAGTGTGTTTAGACATAATACGCCTGTTTTTCATTGTGACTGTGTGTTTGCAAATGTGTGCGACCGTCTTCCTGAGAATTTCCAGAGATGTCTCTATTTGGGGTAACAGGAAGAAACACGGCGTGTGTGTGTGTGTGTGTGTGTGTGTGTGTGTGTGTGTGTGCATGCTGGCTTGGACTCCTCATTGTTATCAACCCCCATACTGGTGAAAGGGGTTGTTGCCCAGTAGGAAATGAACCCGCGTTCTTTTCTCACAGCACATACCAGAGTAAAGGAAGAAGACATTATGTTTTTATGACAGGAAAATGTTGCACTGGGATGTTTCAGGGGTCAACCCACATTATCACATCTATTTTTAGCTCTTTGGTTTTATGCTGTGTGGTGATTTAAAACACATATAATAGTATGCATTTAACTCTCTGCCCTGGTGAATTGTCACATTTATTTTAGGCAAGCTTGACCTGATTTTCTGCATCTGCATTACAGGCTCCACTCAAGACATAGTCTAAAATCTGCCTGAATGATCTAAGTTTGGGATGTATTAATATAGTATCTGTGTTCCTTGTCGGGTTCAATATTTTTTATGGCACAACACATCAGTTTTCGCATCCCTAATAAAACGCTGGGCTGTGCCCTCAGTCAGTGCTGCGCAGGATGAAACGAGAGCTAAACGTCACTGCCAGGAGGTTTATGGTCCTGGGGAATGAGGGCACTGTTTACATGTTGCCAGGGAGATGTGCCTGAGAAGGGAAAAAATGGCTGCATATACTGGAAATGACTTCTCAGATATTCATCCCAGTCGTCTCACATTTGGCCGGCACCCCTCGGTTTTCTGAGCTAACGTAATGCTTTTTTTTCTTCTTCTTCTTCTTCTTCTTCTTCATATGAACCCATCTTCTCAGGGTTACAGAACCGGACAGGGGGAGAGGTGAGTATTTCGGTCTGTTGCGGTTGTGGGAGATAATTCGTGCAGCTGTTGTCAAGAATGTAGATTGCTCTTGCTGCTTATAATGTATAATCCCCATGAAAGCCCTCTGCGCGCCATGATTGGAAACATCCACCTGCTTATAACAACACGCTGAATATTCATGTCAGGGGATGTTGGGATGTATGCTTAAAAAAATACCTTTCTTGTCTGGGCATTAACCTCAGGGTCAGGTGCCATCACTGCAGCCACGAGCCGCAAGTCTGAATGAGTTATAAATAATTGCTAGCAGTTGCGGGTGTGTACTGCACAGTTGTGTGTGGCATGCTTAGATTGCTGAGTGTGCGGCCGGGCCTGTGAAACCTTAGCCCAGCTCCTTGATGTCCAGGCTAGTTGCGCTGACTCAGCAACATTAGGAGACCACCTGGGAATGGCCGGTCTGTGGGAGCCATTTTGTGTCTTTCGGTTTGCTGGTAGCCTTGGTGTTCAGTCCCTGTGGGTTACTAATAGCCACATAGCTGGTGTGTAAACAGCAGTGGTCAGGACACGTTTGAGTCGAAATGATGATGCAGTCATTATCATCATCCTTACTGAGCTCAACTTTTTAGTTATGTTTAACCAGCGGGTTTTAAATTACACAGACATAACATACAACTGCAATTAGTTAATCTTGTAAGTATGAATTTGAAACACTGCTGGATCACACTGTAAACTCAATGAACTGAATTTGCATTTGAAAGGCAAAGGTATACCTTGCTCACATAAATATATAAAATGACAGAATCTGCTTCAGTCGTGTTTCTTTTCCGTATTTTAATTTTTTATATTTGTCTTTCCGTGAAATGATAATAAAATTCTCCATTTCCCACTGATGAAGAACAGGAGCTGAAACAGACAACAGACGGGCTATTTGGGCTTATATCAAGGCCGCAAAGCTGTACAACACACACTTCTACCAAGGTTCAACAATAAAGACATACAGCCATAGCATGAACACAAGAAAGAGAGAAACGTCTGTGACTGATTTTTTTTATCCTCTCAAAAGCAGAGACAACAAGGTCAAAACATCTCAGCTCTGTACCAACAGCTCGAAGGCACGTGCCTCAAATCCATATTAGGACCTGTGTAAGTCAAAGGAGGCCAAATTGGCCCCTAAATCTCTTGGCTCCGGCGGTCGAAAGAAGTTTGTTTTATTTTTAGGAGCAGTCCAGAGGTAATTTTCCATTGTGGTGACATGTTAGACATTTGCTGTGTCTGGCTGGCCTGTAGCAGAGGCACAAAGACATAGACAAAAGTGGATATTTCTGTTTTTGCCAATGAAGATATTGCATCAGAAGGCCTCTTTCTGTTCCCCCTCCAGAGGTTGGTCTTGTGAAAACAACATCCTCTCCAGGGGCTCACAAACCAGTAACTGAATCACCCAGCTCGAGAGTGAAAGTACCCTGACCTCACTATGCATACTTCTCATTCTGCTCAGATCTGAATGGAGGCTGGGCTGCGTTACACATGTTAAGTACAGTATGAGAGGCAGGGAGCTTTAAAATCGAGCACATTTATTTAAACAATGTGCAGGTCCTCAGCAAAACAAAGCAGGTGTCAAAACTGAGATGCATCTCCACTGAACAGTGAAGGCATTAGATTTCAAAGGGATGCCCTATCCCTTGGATCACAGGGTGGAGAATGACAGGGAGGATGTGAGGATATCAGGACAGTGACTAGATAACCATTTTTGGGCACAAATCTACCCTGGGAAACTGTGGAGTAAAGGGGTTCCTGGGATTAATGACCATGTTTGTTCAAAGAGAAATAATATACTCTTCCTCTCATACAGCTGTACAGAGGCCTTAGAACAACCCTACTCAACTTATTTATTCTAAAACCAGTGGCCACACCAAAGCACTGAGTGAGATCCCCAGAAAATCTGTTACCCTGAGATCTTTCAGCACCTCTCTCAGTTTTCCTTTTACTATATACAGTATGTTTATCTGTGTGACGGTGCAGATTTGTTTGCGTCTTTTTGTCCTTTTGTTGAATTATTATTTATCACACATTCTCTTTAACTCCTTCTGCATTCCTTACCTTTCCTCTCCTCTCACCACACCGTTCACCACCTCAAAGTGTATCCAGAGATCAGCTAGCAGACTGTCAAGATGGTTTTTTTTTTTTTCTTGCTTGCTTTCAAGATTTGCTTTCTCTTTTCTCACTCTTGCTCCAGTTTTCCCTCTGCCATCTAAACATTTACCGGCAAATACCGGCACGGAGGGAGAAAAAAAAAAAAAGACAACCTTTCTCGCATTCTCCAGGCAGTGACTCTCCAAAACCTCCACTGGCACACAGGAGTTGACTGCATACTTTCCCCAATGCAAACCAGATGTGAAGCACTAATGTATGGCAGCATTTTTTTTTTCTTCAAAGGAAGACAAATGTAGACCAAAAATGTAGCCATCCGCGCACAGTGATATAAAAATAAATTCACATTCATTCCTGAGTTCCAAACTTTCCCTCACGGTGGTTGGGACAGTACTGTATGATTTAGAATAATTGCGATGTTATTGTTTGGTGTTGGTGGAGTATTGTGGGACATTGGGATTGAGACCGGCTTGTGGAAGGCGACAGATGAGATGTGACAATTGCATTTTCAGCTGTGCATTTTTTTTTTCAAAAGTCATCCATATGCACAAGGAGACCTTTCTTGCTAGCACGTCCTCGCGTCTCGCTGTGCCAAGTGACTGTCAGATTATTACAAATTTATGTTTTAAGTGTAACCTAAACATACGCCAGCGCGGGCTTGTGCTGTGCTTTTGTTTATCTTTTGTACACATTTAAATCACCATATCAAATCCTTTTAATAATGGAGTCCAGGAGCTTTGACGTGCAGTTCTTTCAGGCCAGCTGCTATTCACTCGTAGCTTTCCTCTAATGCTGCAGTGTGTGCTACACAACAGAATCAAGGCTAATATTAAAAGACATCAAGTCATATCCCTACACTTGCATGGTCATTAAAAGTTGCCAAGAAGGGACAAATTACAAAGGCCGTGGTGACATTTTCTGCTGCAGGTAGTCATTTTCCTCCTTCATGTTTATGATGTTGGCTTTCATTTGAGCCCTCTGTCGCCTCCCACTCCACACCAGGCGGTGTTTAAACGCTCAGGGACAATAACAGGTTTGCGCTCCAGTGTCTGGTCCTGCAGCCTGTACTCTGTTGTCAAGTCTGACCCAGGCTCCCACAGAGGAGCAGTTCTCAGGTGCCCCCACTCCAAATCCCCCGTCGTACACCCCTCCGCCCTGCCACAGCTCCTTCGTTGATGTCGTTCAGAGAAACTCGGAGCATGAGGCTGCCCCTGCTCATAGTCTCATGTAGAGTCCTGAGAATGTGGGTGGCCCAGTTTCTCCTCTAATGCAAGACAGAGAGATTATAAAAATGACAATACTCATAGTAGAGCCACTGGTTGTTTACCAACAGCATCTTAACAGTGGCTGAGTCCTGACCCCATCCTATAAACTTTGATGACCGCAGATTGCTCAACATCTTAAATGTCATGATGATGATTGCAGTTTTGGTTTTCTGGCTTAGAATCAGTGTCACAGCTACACTAAACAGCATGATGCTTTGCTAAACTGCCATTGTAGTAGATTTTTTTGTTCCCTCTAAGTCAGCAAAATTCTTTCTTAACATGAGAATTAAAATGTTTTTTCTATTTCCATACCCAGTGCTTGCAAGCTTGTTTAAATAATCCCATCTGTTTATGAATGGGGCTGCAAGCATTATCTCTCCTTCATGAGCAATTTCCTCCTCTTCCTGTGATAAGATTCATTGCCTCAACGTGTCCTTTCGATTACTGGACTTCATTTATCTGATGCAGCAAAAGCCAGCAGGAGCAGCACACCAAACGAATATATAACAAATATATTCCAGTGTCCAACTCTTGTGTTGTGTAATTGTGACCTGAATGGTTCTGACCGCTTTTGATGATGTTCATGCACCCAATTAGTCATGTTGATGTCATTTAGTTTGTGGAGTGACTAGTCTCACAGAATATGTGGATCTGGAAAGTTCTCCCGAAGGGCCTGACCTCGGTTTCCAGCCCCATGAAAAACATGAATGTAATCCCTCTGACATTGTGTCATAAACATAAGTTCTGAACCATTAAAAAAGTCTTGTGCAATTCATGCCTTTGCCTCTTCGCATTAGTCACCAAATGGAAAGTCTTCCATGGTCACGAGGCGCTGGAATAAATAAGATCAGACATCGCCATCAGGCTTCTTTCAAGTGGCCACTGGACTGAGACACAAATGATCTTTTCTCAAGTGTGCTTTTGACATTGTGCTTTATTTTTGATATGCTCAACCAGGCCCTCAAATGATATAGTTAAGTGTCCAGTACTGTACTTTTTTCCCATCTCAAAGCCAGCCAAGGCGCTTTAATGTGTCTGGAAGATGTCCAGACACCAGACAGAGAGCAATGTGATGGTATGTGTTTATCCAAACGCAACCATTTCACTTTTCCTCTAATTTGATTTAAGAATTGTTGTAGGTTTAAGTTCGTGCTCCAGCATTCATTCGCCTCTAAATGTCACCTTCTTCAGTTTCTTTCCTCCTCTTCTTTCTTGTCCCACCGTTTGATTTCTCCTCTGTTCCTTCATCACTCTCTGGGACCTGTATAAAAGAAAGCAGAGTCATGTGTACTTTAAGGAGACCTGCTCGACAACACACTCCTTCCTCTGGCGTGGGAGTCTATTTGCTGCCAAGAGATCAGACAGTTAAAGGTGACTGAGTGGCTTTTGTAGCCGCTACTTTTTAAAAGTAAATCAGACCTTACTATGCACAATAAAATCCACACTTCTTTAAGTATCCACTCGGACATAATAGCACACAGTCACAGTGGACCTATAAAAACAAGTCTCACAAATAGAGCAGTTGTCCTGGTACTGAATAGTTTCTTCTTAACTGTTTTGCTTGTAGACCTCATACTACAGCAAAGCCACAACTTGTGTACCGTTTCCCACTTGGCGAAAAACTAAACCTTTTAAAATCGTCTGCCAAGGCATCATTGGCAGACTGTGATGCTATTTCCACCAATGGTCATGTTGTCTTATCAGGGTGGATACAGTTGCACCACATCCGCACTGTTTTTATGTCGAAGATATGGCATTCCCACATTGGCCCTGCAATATCATAACCACAAAGTGTGTGTGTGTGTGTGTGTGTTGTTGTTTTTTTTGGTTGTAATGAAGAAAAAACAGACTTAGCTGGTGTCCTTTATTGACATAATGTCTCACGGAAAATCCTTAACGCTTAAAATAGGAGCTTCATTTTACTCTACATAATGAAACTGAAAATGTGCCCATAACATTAAAACACATCTTCAGTATCACTGTGGCAATTTGTCCCCTGGAAAGAGTTTGTACTTAGTTGTGAAACATAGAGTTGGATTTCATGTTTATCTTTTTTATACTGTGAATGGAGCCCTTGCTAGATGAAATATACATCAACAGATAAATCAATAGAGTTAATGTACTATTTACTATATGTCCAGTAGAGATTAAATTGAGACAGAGATTCAATTTGTAGAACACATTTTGCAGAAATTGTCAAGACTTAGGTAGATTTGAAGTCTGAAACTAAGAATAGAAGGAATCCATGATCGTACAATAGTATAAGAATTCTCTTAGTCAGCATATGTCTACCTGTGTTTTTGCATGCACCGTGAATGTTGATACTTCTTCTTTGTATTTATACTGTACATATTGCATCGTCAGTGTGGTGGATACTGCAAAGCACCGAACACCAGTTGACTAATGTCTATAATTGGTGTGATTTCACTGAGATAAGCTTTTGTCCCAAGGCCATGTTTACAGTGTTAGCCAGCCTTTAGCCGCAATGACTCACCCAAACACACTGATCCACAATAGGTGTCGTCAGACCTTGAACTAGACATTTAGAGATCATGCAGCTTCCAAAGTGAGTCGGTTTTTCATGACTTATATAATGACAATTCATAAATAGATTTTCACAATACGTTCGCCTTGACACAGTATTGAAATGTTTTTCTCCTCCAGCGAGGTTGAACTGATGCCACTGAGAGACATGAGAGAAGAAGAGATTTTGTGGTTGTGTTGTCATTCTGCTTGTGCAGTACACAGCCATCTGTGGTCAAGATGATCTCCCTCCTCTGTTGATGTAACAGTGTGTCAAGTGCTTTGTCTAGCCTTAGTGAAACAGATATTCTACAAGCAGATTCTTCTCTTGCACAGTAGAGAAGGGGGGGGAGAACTGGCAGGGTTGTTCCCAGCAGGCTGTGCAGACTGTACATTTGGAATCAACCTGAGCGTAAGCAAAGTTTGGGCTGGGGATTAACAGGCCTGCCTGTGGGACTGGACTGGACAGGGCGTCTGCTTGTCCTTCAGTAACCAACCATGACTGTGTTGCCCAGTAACAGCATACGTCTGCTTGTATGCATTGGTTTGTTGCTCTGTGATGTCTCACAATTGGCCCTGAACTTCACCCCCAGATGCCAATCAGGGAGTGTGATGACTAATAGAAAGTAGCCTTGGCATTCTTCTGCTATCTTAGAGCCGGATGTGTGAATCAACAATATGTTGTGTGAAAGTTGTGGACTGATCCAAAAACACCTGTTTGGATCATTCCACAGGTGAACAGGTTCATTGGTAACAGGTGATAGTATCATGATTGGGTATGAAAGGTTCATCCTGGAAAGGCTCAGTCGTTCACAAGCGAGGATGGAGAGAGGTTCACCACTTTGTGAACATGATTGTATAAAGGAGATTACTTCATGGACTCAGGAACGCTTTGTAAAACAGTTCTTGGTAAACACTGTAAATGATAAATGTATGAATGAATATAAACTCACCTTAACTGGGGCTGTTAATTTATTCTATGTACAGATTCACACATTTGAAATTAAGTTTGCTTGGTTCTCACTGAGAAGCTTCTATTTTTCAGTTGCTCTTGGTCACACAAGGGTTAAGAAAAGCAGATAGAGACATTTCTGCAGAGTCATTCATACTGACCCATATATCTGCATTTAATATATGTTCTAGTCTCTCAGATGAACTCCCTCTGGATCATAAAAGAGAATGGAATGCACTGTTGCCTGTATTAAACAGAGATCCCTACTTTGTCCTACAATACTATAATTAAACTCAGTGAAATATTTCTGGACCATTGTCCCGTGTGGAGGCAGTGGTGATTTCCTTGAAGCCCACACTTTTCCCAGGAGGCTGAATTCACTCACAGCTCTGGTATTTGGGAACGTTATTAAGCCAGAGTGGGGTTCTTAGTCACTGGTCCTGGACATGAAGGAGATGGACCTCTGCTGGGAAGTCAGCACACACAGTAGTGGTACAAAGCCCTGTGAGAACTGGCCTCCGGACTGGAGTTCATTGTGACCCAGATCCAACTCTTCTCTTCTTCTCTTCTCTCCTCTTCAATTTGGGAAAGTAGGTTTTGGGTCAGCATTTTCTGCATGCAGTCATGTCTTAGTCTGTTGCCCCAGGGGTCAGTGCAATGATGTCATGCCCCTCTCTGTGAGAGTCTATGCCATCAGGAGTTCATTTCAGGCTCTGCATTGGCCACTCAAACACTGAGACTCAAAGTGGATCTCCACTTGGAAATGGTAACAGCACAAGATCTGGAGATCAGAACAAGCCCTTGGTCTGATTTCTCACGTAATCCATATTTATAGATCAGGCTCTGCAATCTCTGCATCTGTGCTGTAGTGAGTTCTCCATTACTTAATGTTAACCTGATTGCTGGCAAACTAGTTATTCTGGCTCAAAAACACATCTCTCTGGAGACCATAAAAACACTTGTAGAGAAGAGGACATTAGCCAAGGCTGCATGGGACTTTTGGGGAAATAATACAACCAACAAAACCCTGACTGATCCATCTCAGGACATTGGCTCCTTACAATGAATATTTGAATATTGGGATGTTTGTGTTTCTACCTATTTGTAAAAGTTTTATGACCTACTTTCTGCAGCCTTTTAGTATTGAATGATACACATGAATTCAGGGAGGGCAATAGGCAGCTGCCTGATTTGCTTTGGAAATTAAAGCTGACATCAGACGTCATAGCTCTGGCTTCTCGGCTTTGTGAATCATGCCTCGTCTCGTTCTCTTACCTGGCAAGCGAAGGCAGCACATACCTACCTGGCACTGCAGATAACATTAAAGTCACAGTGCTTCATTTTTAGCCTAATACTCTGCTGATCTAATCTTGACGCCGTGGTTATGTGGGCTGGTGGCAAGGTTGCTGGAATTTTCTGACGGATCATGTCAAATGTACGGAAATTGATGTTAAAAGGCAGACTCACTCGTTCAGCACCTTACTGTACATGACATACAACCACAGCTGCTCATTCAGATATTTTTGCCACGACCTCCAAAAGGATAGTATAATACGAGACATCAGATACTGAGGACGTAAACATTCAGTGATTAGATAGAGAGATATGGCAGTCCAGCATTTACACCAATGAGGCTGAGTGTCTCTCCAGTTTGGGGAAGTGGTGTTAACAAAAAGCCTGTCACTGCCTTAAATATGAGGACTGTGAGCAGGTGAGCTTTGATAGATCTTGACTTTCTCACTGAGACTCATTAAGAGCTTTTGTCTGGCAAAAGGCTGAGACGGATGAAACATGAGAGCCTGCGACTAATGTTTTCTTTGATGATGGATCCTGTGTGATTTGGCTCTTAGTCTTTGTTCCTTTTCCTGTGTCACCCTGTGTTTTAGTTTGTGCATGCCTCCTATGTGCTTTTGTGCATCTGCTGTCTGTGCACATACTTTGCATGTGGGTGTAAGACAGGCAGCGTGGAGCATGTTTGAAGTTTGATTGATTATTATATCGGAGGTGATTATTATTACTGGGTGGTGGGGAGGAATAGCCAGCAGTGCACCCTGCCAGAGGGCTGTATCACTTGTCACTGGGCTTTCCTCCAGCCATGCTGTAATGTTTTGGCAACCTGATATTGTTGCCATAATGCTCTCACAATATTATTCTGTCACTTTGTTGTGTGCTCAGTCATGATCAAGGGGCCTATCACACAGTGAAAACCATGTACGTAGACAGTACCTCCTGTATCAGTGTATGCATGTTACTGTAATTGCATCGTTATGCTGAAAGGAAGCCACTTGTTAGGGAGTCGTGTTCAAACAGCTTCAAGTGTCTGTGAACACACAAACTCTCACAAATGCTTCATGGGGTTTCTGTATCTGTTGGTGGTCCAGGCTCTACTCACAAATAGATTCTCGCCTCATATATTTACAGGTGTGCATGATGTGTGAGCTTCATTTAGAAGGATACATTATTTTACTCTCATTTAGTCATGAGAGAGGTTGCTCACTTTGTACGGGCACTTTAATCTTTGAGTTTGCAGATTTTGAGTGGTTGACAGCAACAGGAAGGAGCTTGGTGTTTGCTGAGAGAAAGCACAGTGACAGATCCCCCTCTTGTCCCCTCCCTCTGCATCCACCACACTTTCATCACACGGCAATAAAAGTTAATAGGTATTTTGTACTGCCCTCTCTCTCACTCTTTTTCTCTGTCTCTCCTTCTTTTTCCACTTGCTCCCACTTGCACTGCGTGTTTTGTTTGAGCTCAGCTTCATCGCTGGTACAAGTATTTACAGCATAAATATTGGCAGTGAAAGCCTTCACTGATGTCCAACTGCTGTGCCGGAAAAGGTGACAGAATCATTGCTCAAGACTCTCCCTCTTTTTCTTCTCCTCCCCTATTGTCTCAGCCCTCCTCATCTCTTGTGGATTTGTTGGCATTTGTTTCGTTTCTTTTAACGTTGCTGACCCAAATGTCTCCTCTCTGTGTTCCAGGTTTACAGAGAATTACAATGGCCGACCGTTTTGACTGTGACAACTGCAAGGAGTCCTTGTATGGACGCAAGTACATCCAGTCAGATGACAGTCCCTACTGCATCCCCTGTTACGACAGCCTGTTCTCAAACACATGCGATGAGTGCAAAGAGCTGATCGGCCATGACGCAAGGGTGAGGCATCCATTTTGACATGATCGGGCACGCACTCAGCTATCTGCTGCACGACAGCAATGAGCGGAGTACATACAGAATTTTAACTTAAACATCATCAATTAATAGAAAAAAACATGTTCCTAAATATTTATGCCAACATTTATTTTTTTTTAATACTTTTTACCACTAGAATGAAACTCACATTTACACACTATGAGCCACATATTAAACAAAGATAAAGCAGTCAAACATCAGCCCTAATTAGCTTTAAGCCGTTTTTTATCTCGTTTTGATATGACCTTAGACAGCAAAACCAGAAGTTATGTCATGCTCATGAGGCGCACTTCATGCTTAATGAGGCATGTTCTATATATTTTGTGTGGCGAGACATAGTAAAGGCTAATTTAACGTGCAATTATACAGACAATTTCCACCAAAGTCCACATAAGCCAATGAGCTAATTTTGTCTAAGATTGTAAAAATTCAGCATGAGGGAATGTCTCCCTCTTCCCCGCAATCAAGTTAAAATTTAATCTTCCCTTAATGGAAAACACTAACATGCAGTGGATCATTTAAGACTGACATATGCTACTAAGTGGAGTTTACAGAATGGGCCATGCTACAGTGCTTAGTAGTTTGCTTAGCTAAGAAGGCCAGTGAGTTATCAACACCCTTGTGGGCAGTGGACGATAAATAAAGCCAGCATTTTTTGGCTCAGTGCCTTTTAGACACTTAGTTCAACATCCTTGTGAGACCTTTTCTAAACAGAAGCAAGTACAGTACTGCATGTACACGTACACAGTAGCCACATACTCCTTACTGCACAGCAGACAGTACATGTGTCAGTGTGACCCAGACTAATCCAGCTCTCCTCTCTGCTCCTGTTGGAACCAGAACATTTTGTTAGTGTTTAGTCTTGCAGTCTTTTCCTTATTTGCAGCCCCGAGAATAAAACTTGAAAATGAATTTGAAAGAGACTCATAATAATGTGACTTGATTTCATTTCTGTGATCTATGTATGAAATGACCTCCAGTTCCTCATTGTCTCTTCTTGTTCTGCTGCCAGGAGCTCTTCTATGAGGACCGGCATTATCATGAGCACTGCTTCCGCTGTTTCCGCTGTGATCGCTCGCTGGCGGACGAGCCTTTCACCAGCCAGGATGAAGCGCTGCTCTGCAATGACTGCTACTGTAATGAGTTCTCCTCCAAGTGCGTCGCCTGCGACAAGATCGTCATGCCAGGTAAAGGTCAGGCATTTGTGCATCAATAGATTTGGGTGTTGAGAATTAAGTCTCATTCCATTCTTGCTCTCTGAATGACTCTTTTTCCAACTATTCATATTTTTTTTTTGTGTGCAGAATATTCTCACAGTAGATGTCAGTGAAGTCACCTTTTGAACCATGAACTAGCTTAGCTTAAAGTCCTGGAAGAGACAGTTGATTAAAATGAAATAAAATAAAAGAGAGAGCGACTTGTGAAAATATCTTTCCCATAATGCATTTGACAGCCCCATATATTATGGTACTTCATTACCCACTAACCATTAGTCTCATTGCCCCGCATTTTATTTTCCATGTAGTGCACAAATTCAAATTTCAAGATAGATAAACAAATGACTTTGGAAAATGATGACATGGCAAACTCCAGGAGGCAGGAACAAATGAAAAGTATAAAGTAACAGATCAAATAGATAGGAAAAGGAAAGAGGCTTTAGAAAAAAAAAGAGCGAGACAAGGAAGAGATGAAGGCAAGAGTCCACGATTGAGCGACAGCCAGGGCTGAATGTGACACAGTAATTGCCAGTCTGCTTGACTTGTTGTCTGTAAGCCAGATCCCCAGGGCTGGTGGGCTGCCAGCAGACTGATGATATGAAGAGATAAGCAAGTCAGTTATTCCAGCGCCCCTGTGGCAGCTTGCACAGCCCTCATAAAGCAGCAAATGATTCCAGGATGAGAGCGACATCCCCTTTATTCCTACTGTAGGCAACCTCATGTCTTCTTATAAAGATCACACATTTGCTTTACAGCGTTTCGTGTAACTTACACTCAGGTGAGTCACCTTGAGAAGGAAAAGTATTTCTCGAGAGTGATCAGAGCAAAGACCTGATACTAGGAAAGCTCCTGGGATTAGTAGTATACAATACTGCAAAATCTTGAACATCACTATCATCGAAATTCAGAGGTTATTTGGTTGCAGTTCTGAATAGTATTACCCATCTTCCAACAAAAGGACTAACAGCTATATCTGTTTGCCATCATACAAAAATATGCACAACCTCAAAAACAGACAATTCTCTTTGTTTAACAGCTGGATGTTTGGCTGAAGTGGTTTATGTCATGTGACAAAAGGAGAGAAGAAACCTAATACCAACACCATATAAGTGGATTTCTCATAAGATAATTGCTCTGTCATTACTGCAGCAACCTTCCCATTGGCAGAGACGGCCACTCGTGCAGGATGTTTTTTTGTAGTGCTCTCTTCTTTTGTCACTTTGAAAATCCTCTGACACATACAGCATTTCTGTCACCGTCCACTATGACAAAGCATCTTATTTAAGCTTAATTTGAAATACTTTTTTTTTCCATGAATAAATATATATAAAAGACAAACCTCCAATACTTACTGCAGCAACAGAGTGCAATGTAGCATGTGGTGCAAAGACAAGAGGATCTGTAGGTCAAAGAGACAGTTCCAGGTGTAGTAGACATATTTGCAGGATAAGATTGAGGTATTTAGTTGTGTGGATTGAATTTGATAAAATACATATATATTGAATATATTCGATTATGTGCAAGACATTTTATGTTTTGTTGCCATCCTAAGGTATAATACACCTATTTACTTTTAAATTACTTTCAAAGCTCTTTAGATTTGTTGGAATTCTTGTGAAATTGCCCCTAAAAGTTACTGCATTTAGCATTTCAGCTAGTTTACTTTTCTTTGTCAAACACTACCATTGTCCTCCTCGAGCCACTACAATTCCTGTAAGCTTATAACCTGGAATGTTTTTTTGATTCAAGGACACCGCAGCACACAGCCCGAAGCAGGGAAACGTTAGCAAGCCGCAGACAGCAGTAGTACAAAATGTCGGCCCCACACAAACCACTGCGTCACCATAGAATAAACCAACCAGTATGATAAAAAACTCAACAGCCCAGGGTTAGACGATGGACTGGTTGGGGACACAGAGGGGAAAATGGCATTATTCCTTTCTGTAAGGCCTGCCGCCAGTTTCCAACAGTAGGAATGGAGTGTGGGGCCTGTGGTATTATGATTTCAAATAAAGTAAATCTTAGTGAAACAAAATGAGTTTTATATACCATCATGCAAGTCATGTGTATTATTTCATAGTTCAATAAAATTACCACCAAAAAATACCAAAAAGTTCATAACAATCCTTTGAAGGATGGTAAAAGATTCAAAGTCTCCCTCTGCTCTCTGTCATTCTTTCCATCCTTCTTTCTCTTTTGCTCTCTCTGCCTCCTGTCGTCTCTTTCTCCCTGCTAGGTACGAGGAAGTTGGAGTATGCAGGCTCCACATGGCACGAGGGCTGCTTCATCTGTCACAGCTGCGAACAGCCGATTGGCTCCAAGTCCTTCATCCCCGACAAGGATGAACACTACTGTGTGACCTGCTATGAGGACAAGTTCGCTCCACGCTGCACGCGCTGTAAAAAGGTCAGCAAAGTTTGATTAATCCTGGGTCAGCGGGAACGTGCATGGCAGTAGATTTTAGAAGCCACTTATGAGGATCTCCACATGACCTTTGACCTGTCTCACTTTCAGACCCTGGCTAAAGGTGGTGTGACCTATCGGGACGAGCCGTGGCATAAGGAGTGTTTTGTGTGCACCAGCTGTAAGACGCAGCTGGCAGGTCAACACTTCACCTCCCGAGACGACAGCCCATACTGCCTCAAGTGCTTTGGCAGCCTGTATGCCAAGAAGTGCGAGGCCTGCAGCAAACCAATCACAGGCAAGATTACAGCACTATGTCTGACATGATAACATTGGTTTGTGCTACTGCAGGTGCTACTTTTGATATTGCGTTAATACTATTAATACTGGAAACAAAATTGACCCTAAGATGAGCAGCCTGTTTTCCATTTTGCCCTGTGTGTCACCTGGTTGAATTCTCTCAAACTCTTCTGGATTTAAGTAAATCACTTAAGATTGCAACAGGGCACAGTCACATAAAGGAAGGAAGGAAGGAAGGAAGCAGTGTTTGTAAAATGTCAGGCTCATACTGTGATGGGGTCCTATACAAAAACACTATTTTCTCCCAAAGACAGAACAGGTTTTCAGGGACTTTAAATTTGTAAAATCAGCATGTTGCAGCAGTTGCTATGTTTGGAAGCAGACATGAGTTGCAACTTTAGTCGTCTCATTGCTCATCTTCTTTCTCTCCTAGGTTTTGGAGGAGGAAAGTACATCTCATTCGAGGATCGCCAGTGGCATCAGCCGTGCTTCACCTGCTCCCAGTGCTCTGTTTCACTGGTGGGCGCCGGCTTTTTCCCCGATGGTGACAGGATCTTGTGCCGCGACTGCAACAGCAACCTATAGAGCAGTCGCTCACCATATTCTCACCCTTCCCTTGACTTACCTTACAACCTTTGTCACAGCATTTCAAGAACCCCAAGTCATTACCGAGGAAGGTAACGCAGGCCAACAAATGCTGCCTCTCAGGTTGTTTTTATATAAAGAGATCAGCTCCTCGTGGTCCCTGTCCTGGGTCCGATTTTCATCCGGAAGCTAGTGCGCTAAAATCCTTCTTTTGATGCTGCATTGTTTGAATAAACAAGCACAAAGATTTCCTCTTGAACCAAAAAGTCAATGATTTTGTGAAACAAAGTTAATGGAGTGCCTTAAGAATAACATTTTTTATATGTTATGTACTATTGAACCAAAGAAATGCAAGATGCTAGTCACTTTGCAAAAAATTCCTTCATATTTTATATAAAAAAGTTTCCACTTCAGGTAGAGGTCAAACTCTGAAGGGAAGACACCAAACACTGATACAGTATAGTACATAAACCTTACAGTGTGTATTTCAAAGTATGGTGGAGGTACTGTCGTAATGCTCTTATAACTGCATTTTAATTACAATATGTCAGAAATAAAAGGCAAAAAGGTAGTCAGTTTGTGTTAGTCCTGATCAATAAAGTCATTTGCACTTTGGATAAGATATTCTCTTTCTACCATGTTATGTGCACATAATAACACAATTAAAAAACATGGCACGCAGACCACTTTTTTTTGTCATGTATCTGCTTTTTGTTTGCGATGACACTTATTTTTACATGCAAGTTTCGTCTTACTTCTGTCTTTTTCAGTTGTTGTAATGAATCTGTTTATCACCGTTGCTCAAAGAGCCACCATTTATAACCCAGAAGAAGCTGAAATGAAATGCAGTACCGTTGTGTATTGCGAGAGTATGCATGACTACATCTGCCATGATTCGCCTCATTAATTATTTTGTTGCTGTTAACGCTGTTAGTGTTTTGTTTTGCATTGTTAGTTTGTAGCATGTATGTGGAAAAAAATTATTAAAAAAATACCTATATTTCATTATTTCGGCTTTGATGCTGGTGAGTCAGAGTTGGCAAATATACATTTAAAGATGGAAAATGCTCCATTGAGGCGATAACAGTATGAACTTACTGTAAAAAGATGATAATCGATAAGTGCTACATGTTTAGTTTTATTTGTGAAGGCTTATTAAATAAATTTACACTGACTGATCTTTGCTGGGCAGTTTTTATATTCTCTGTATTTGTGGTTATAGCGAAATGTCCATTACTTTTTTATGAGGTCATAGCTTTTTGTGGACTTGTTTTTAGTGTCTAAGCCAGAGAAAACCCTTAAAGTCTTTCTAGGAAAGATCAGTGTGTGTGTGTGTGTGTGTGCGAGAGAGTGAGTGCACAGAGGGAAGGGCATGAAAGTGTGTGAGTGTGAGAAAGTGTTACAGAGAGAAGCCATGCGTGTGTAATAAAAGAGGGTAAAAAGTGTTTGTGTCCGTAAGTTTAAGATATTTTTGTGTTAGTGTGTGTGAGAGTAAGAGAGAGTGAGCGCACCTCTGTGTCTGTGTGTGCGCCTGAATGTGTATACATATGCTGTATATATACACGGTTGTTTATGCTGAGTCGACTGTTTCATCGCCTTGATGAAGCACACATACACAGACTGCCAAATACACTCTCCTGTCGGCATTGGTGAAATGTCCTCCTCCCTGCCTCCGTTTGAGATTTTTTCACCAAAAAAGGAAATGGAAAACTCGTAGCTGCATGGGGGAGGGAGGAGGGGTGACTGGTGGTGGAAGTGGGAGAGAAAAGAGTGTGGGAGAGAGAGAGAGAGAGAGAGGGAGGATGTTCACATCTGGAGCTGCTCCATGGCACTTTCACTGGGGGGTCAGCTCCACACACGGACCCCTTTGGATTTATTGGGAGGAGGAGGCGGGCGGGGAGGTGACGGCTAGCAGGAAGGGTCAGAGGAAGAGCTGTGGGGATGTTAACTGTATCATATGGTACATGCTCTCTATGGGCAGGTTCAACTTTAACAGCTATTTCTTGTGAGAGGAGGAAACGTGCTTATTAATTTGAAAGATTTACAGCAACAGTATGTTCTCTCACACTCTTCCTCCTTGAATCTGTCCCATGTCTTTGTTGTTACTGTCACCCAGAATCAAGTTTACCCGACTGAAGTTCCTGAAAAACAGGACACGTCTGAGAAAGCGTGGCCTCTCATTTGGCTTGAGGCGCTGCACAGCTGGCTTCTCACACTCTCTTACAAGAGGTTGGTCACTTCACACAAAAGATATTAAGGGTCACATTTTTGCTGCTCGGGCCTAACATTTCACTATGACGTCGACAGTTGAAGCAAAAAAAAAAAAAAACAGTGGGACTTGTATTGAGGCTGTGAACATGACAAGACAAACATGAGTCGAACTAGCAGGACTCCATCATCCATCTATAGTTGATATAGACTGTGTGCCAGTAATGTCATTTACAATTTCACCAGAAAGAGATCACACACTAGTTCACACACTAATCGGCTCAGTTCAATCAAAGCTGCACATGTGAGAGTCTGTAGTATAGTGTTATTTAGTGCAACATGTGGTTCTTCACATGGTTTATGTTCTTCTTGTCTGATGTGTTCGTCACGATTTATATACCATAAAAAATAAAGAACATAAAGAAAATCTGTCCATCTGTTCATACGCCCTGTTACAAGATTTGTGGATTTAACATACAGTTTGCTCTTTTGGTCATTTGTGGCCCAGTATGTTGTGCTGCCCGATGTAGATTTTCATTACCAGAATAAACTAAACAAATATTATATTTTTTTAATATATGTTAATGTTTAGAGAAACAGTGACACTTGGGCCTCCAATGCAAAATCTGTCGTTCAGTGTGGTGAATATTCTGAATGCTTTGAATATTCGATTATAAACAAACATTTCCCTGATCTTCACTCCCTCATGCATCATCAGGCCTTTAAAAAAAAAACCCGTCAGATTACAGTTAAAGAAGGTACATAATAAGCACGAATCCGCGCTCCTGAACAGCTACTTATAAGGTAGCTCCAACCAAAGTACCAACAAGCATCAGGAGTGAGGCTGATAGAATCATGTTAATACAGGCTCAGATCCCAAAGGTTTATAGAAAGTTGGCTCCATAAAAACAGCAGTGAGGGATGATTAGCACAGACCCCATCCATATCGTTCCCAGATGTCTGCTCTGCCCTCTCCTCACCCAGCTGGATCACTTTTTAGCCTGAAATCAGAATCACTTACCACAGTTTCACAGGGAAGTAAATCCTCAGAATCCAAGGTAAAGGTGCTGGGATAAAAATATTGCAAAGTGGAATCAGTCGAACAATCTTAGACCTCTCTAAGATTTTTTTTAAAGTCTGGAGGATGAAAATGCTTTATGTTTTGTATGCATCTATCTATTTGTGGTCATGTATGGCTCCTGCCTTATATAGCTAATCAGATTTAATTGCAAACGCTTTTATGTTTAAACGCTTAGATTTAATTAAACTCAATAGATTCTGGAGTAGTTGTGGTTACAGTATTATCTATTTATACTTGACTGAAGCCTGATACAACACTTATTTGTGAAACAATAAAACTGTCTCATAAAACTTTTTCGAGCAGCCGTCTGAAAACATAAACTAATCCAATTTCTTTCAGTATGCATCAAACTGTGGAGCCTGATTGAACAGATGCCTGATGTGATATGCGAAAGAGGTTTGCTTAATCCGTGTCATTCATTCTCTTGATTATGGGATTGAATTAATTTAACCTGCATCCACGTGCAACGAAACATATTTTCCAGATAGACTGAAAATAGATGGCAGGAGCAGATGAGGTTTATCCCTTTCAAACTGATATTTCTTTCTGTGAGGAAATCTATAAACTGTGTATGGGTATATTGGCGAGTGATGGTTACAAGGTAGCAGCAGTAAAGACTTGTCAAAACTGAGAGGCTTATTAAGAATAATCTCTAAAGTTTGCAACTCCTTCTCTTTTCCTCTCTCAGTTTTATTGCACCTGTTGGGACAGGACAACTTACTGTTCTAATTCTTATTAGTTCATGAAGTTTTGTAACCTCAGGTAATTCCCAGCATGGCTTTGCCCGATAGCAAACTGAGCAGAGGCCCAATGAGCTCCAGCAAGTGAAAACACCTGTGTGGGTGTGTAGAGCCTTCGAATAAGCCTTCTGTTGCAACAAACATTAGTCTATTAATTGCACTACATTCTGGGTATATGATCACATCTGTGCCCCAAAATCTCAGAGAACATACACCAAGTCTCATAGTATTAAACTGAGCTGTAATTTTGGGCAGTTTTTGCTCCGTGTGTGCTCATGAACTACACACTGTATTTAGTTTTAATACATATTTACTCCATCAGCATTGACCAGGATTTCTAGTCTGCTTGTGAATTTAGACCTAACTTAAATAGTACAATATCTTGATCCTCTGACAAGTTAGTACTTTTATAGATTTTTAGTATACGAGAGAGGTGAAAAGAGAAGTGAGCTCTACCAACATCTCATCTCATGTCAGCTCCAACACTTGTTAGAGTTCATCACTATAACCTTTAAAATGACGTGATTTTTGATTTTCCACTGATGTAATTGTTTATCTATGACCCCCCCCCCTTCATGACCCTGAACCTTATGTAAAAACTTAAAACTGAGAGGAAGTTAATGAAGGAATAAATGAATGAGTGAGCGCCCTCCTGTTTTTCATTTGCCAAACATCAAAGCAGACTTGATCAAGCTTGAACCAGCAGCGGTGAGTGTTGTAGCAATGTGAGGTTACGTCCTGTTCGATGTCTAGACAAGCACAACAAAGCATGAGTCAGTTGTACAGTGTTACCGTTCACATCGCAGCCCCATGTATCCCAAGTACCGCAGGCAAAACACCTCATCAGTTTCAAGATGAGGGGAAGGAGAGAAGAATTAATTATGTTCACATCTTGAAACTGATGTATTACAACATGGTATCACGGCAGTTTTTGAAATAGTTACAAAATATATGGGTACAAATCTTTTTTTATTTCATGACAGTCAGCACGATAAGGAAAAGACGTCTTCAACATAATCAACAGGATTCCCTTTGGGTAAGGTTAGGGAACGCTTGTGATTTTGGTTAAATGTCAATAAAGAATTTTTTTGCAAAATAGTCCCAAAACTTTGTCAATAGGATTCATGTACACACATTTTCCATTTGAACATCATGCTGAGAATCACAAAATCATTTCATGACTATTTCATGAAGTGCCATGAGACTGCACTTAAAATATTGTTTGTTCGCTTCAGAATCATTTGTTCACAGTCTTGTTTTCAGTGAGGCTGAATTGGTAGCGACTGACACACCTGGTGGGAGCAATAAATGTGTTGAGAGTGTCTCACCTGTTGATTACTGATTGGACAACACCCTTGTGTGAGTGATATGGTGTGTATAAATAGTGAGGTGTGTCATTTGTTCCTTTTGCTGCTTGAAGAAATTCAGTAGATTCAAAGCGTGGCTGTGAATAACTTATTTTCTGAACCCACAGTGTTTTTAAAGTTGATGTCCTTGGTGTGGTTTTGACAGTGGAGTTTGGGGAATTTCCTCCAATGGGAATCACTTCAAACTGCGGTGTGTCATTAGAACCATCGACATTTGGATTCCTTGTGCGAGATTTAAATCTGGGGCGCGTTGACAAATTGCAGTCAACGTTCAATATTTTAAATCTCTGTCATAATTTGACTTTTAAATCGGGACTGAAAACACACCAGCGTCCAAATCTCTCATCAGTTTCACTCAAACAATACATGTGGGATTACAGCTCCTTTCCTTTTCCCTGCCAGATCTCAGGCCTTTTATTGTGACTTTAACCTTTAAAAATATTAGTTAGATATTTCTGCAGACAGGTGAGCAAAGGCTATAAAGAGCTGAGTCAGCTTTCCTAAGACTATTTAATCACTGAAGATGACTCCAAGAACAACATTACTTGTGATTCTAATTCCCATAAATGAGGGATCCTTTGGAATCTCCATCAGCTGGAGTTTCATATAAACTCTGTATTAATCCAACCACAAGGAGGATAACTGGAAGTGTGCGTGAGTCCACAGTCCAGTTATCAGCAGTGACGCAACAAAAGCTGAAAAACAGGCGGTGAGGGGGCAAGATCTCTCCTTTCGAAGCAGACACATCCCTGGGTTTCTGTCTTGTGTGTGAGTCACTCCACATGTGAGTGCAAAAAAAAAAAAAAAAAAATCCATGAACACTGTAGAAACTAGTTTAATTTATTCGGGAATCACATTTGTGGTCATTTAGAGTTAAGTGCATTACCTTCAATTCCATAATCAAACACTGAGATTTTCTGGGATTTTAACTCATTAAAAAACTCAAGAGTCAGATTAAGGGAGGTAACCTTTCAGCCACACAGTGTATGATTGTAGGTCAATGTAGAAAGACTTTTTGTGACTATAGGGAGAGAGCTATGAATTTATATAACAGAGGCAACCTAAAGACAGCAGCTAGAACAAATCATCAGTTCATGTTAATTCATCAGAAACACACATGTAGCGTTTGCTGTATCCAGTTTGAGAGACAAAAGAGACTGTGAGTTTTGACAGAAAATGTTCCACAGTGGAACATGAAGGCCGCCGCAGCTGTCAAGACCCAACGTTACACCAGGGCCATACATTTCCACGGCTTCTCCCCACTCTCCTCTGGCCTGTGTCATTACTCAGTTTAGCGTTAGGTGTTCGCTTGACAAAGTGTGCTGGTCCACCGCAGTCATGTCTGTAGTATGTAACCTCAGCAGACGTAGGTTAACCCCAAACGTCTGAGAGATTATGCTCTCATTGGTTATTCAGCATACCTCAGTGACTGCTTAACTGCATGTTTGCTACTGAAGGAGCTGGAGAGCGAGGTGATGCAGAGGCAGAATGAAATGAAGTTATAAAGCATGTCTGATTACAGTTTAGCTCAAATACTGAAATGTATATGGCGGAAAGGGAGTTGCGAACACCAGTTTAAAGACATATTCACATGTCTGTTCACTGATAGATAACGTGCTGCTGCTATAGTTCTGACGTAATATTGCATAAGTGCATCACATGACATTTTCAGAGGTCAGTAAAAATTGATCCTCCTGATATTTGAAAGTTTATTATTCCAGTTTATGGTTGCACAATTTATTTCTTCAGTACTTTTAAACTTATGATAATTTTGCTTCTTCTCTCTTTATCTCTGGTTATCTGTTTTAAAAGGGCTGCTAAACTGCAGCTTTCACCTTAATTGTGCATTTTTGCTTACGTTATTTTTTTGTCTTTTCTTATATTGCAGTGTTTTTGTGTGGTGTGAATACAGGCCATTGACCCCTTGCAATCAGCTGCAACCCCTCCAGTCTGATGGTTGTCTCCCACTTTAGTGACAAATTTGTTATTTTGTGTTTGGTAACCTTTTGGCATCTGAAGTGGGGCCGTGCCAGAAAATGTTAGAAAACCACTGAGCTAAACTAAGATGATGAACATGGTAACCCCCATGACTCATCCTTGTTTATCATTTCTGGGGAGGTAGACAGATATTCACCACCTGCAGCTTTACCTGGCAAAAGACTTAAGTTACTGTGACATTTCCAGTTGGGTAATTCCCAGAGCAGTGATGAGAACATGAGAGAGTTTTCATGTACTAGTTATATTTTTGTTAAAGTTTGTTGTGCTCCTTGAGCTGTACCACAACATCCTCCACAGCGGAGCAGCTGGAGCGGCTCTCTGTGTACTGAAGGCCTATGTGCTGTGGATGGAGAAAGAGAGGAAAAAAACAACATACATCTGTGTCCCAAGCTGACACTCACGGGGCTGGTGCTTGTTGGCGAGGTTTGGAGTCTGCCTCTGTGGCTTGGCCCGAGCTCTCGTCCTCTCCGTTCGCTCCCATCTGAGGTCAAGGAGTTGTGCTTGCTTGTGGGAAGCTCTTATAGTGTCTTGTAATGAGCGCTCTCAGCAGGAAAACAAGGCCTTGTTTTTCCAGAGTTCAGGGTCGGATGTGTCCACCGCTCTGATCCAACCTCTGTTAAAAGCCCTCCTTTCCTGAGGATGACTGATGACAACTGCAACTCCAGATGGCATCAAAAATCACATCATGCTGATGCAGTAAATGTTCTGTATAAAGGCAGTTTTACACTATATGCATTGTACTTGGATTTCACGCCCACACTAAATTTCACACAGTCTATGGTGCAAAATATGTGAGGACACAGTTTGCTTGCTCTGTTTCTCCCTCCCCATACATTTTTACACTTTTAAGAGTTTGATGTGGTTTTGGAACTATAACAGTTTATTAATGTGGGGGAGTAGGAATGTGGTGCATTTAGACATCTTTGGGACACAAGAATATTACTCACATCTATTGTCTGACTGTGGTTTTGAGCTTTGCCCTTCTTGGTAATTGCTCTGGTGAAAACCGTAAAAAAAAAAAAAAAAAATGCCTGAAATGTACAGTATGCAGTAAAAACGTCTTTGTTCCTGAAGAGAAAAGCGATTTGTGGCAGCAGATTATTATCTTGGTTTACTTTTTTTTCATGCTATTTCAGCTTGGTTGGAGAGCTATAGAGCATGGATTTGTTGACTTGTAATGTTGCTGAGATTAAACCAATGATACTGATTTTGAAGCAAGAAAGCTTGGAGGCTCAAAACAAAAGTTTGGCAGCAGTTAAGGCAATTTTCAATGAGTAAAACAAATAAACATGTCCCTGACAAAACTTTATTTTTTCCCTTCTAGCCTGACTTTGAGGTTTAGTGGTGCAGGTGTTTGAACATTCAACTTGTCGGTAGTTGCAAAGGAGGTAATGGAAAGGTTTGAACAGCAAAGATGAAAAACATCTAACAGGAGTCAAGACAACAGCTGAGCGTGGTTCACACTTCACTGCTTCTCCAGTGATTTTGCTCTGAAAGAACACAGCAGTCACAATCAGGCCAGCAGTGAGGAAGATGAAAGACGGATCAAATGAGCCAAAGCTGCTGATGGGAAATGAGAAACCTCTTGATTACTTTTCTGCTTCAGTGGAACTGAAGGTTGTCAATGAAAACATTTCTACTGGAGGATGTGTTAGAATCTGCATGGGCTTATGAAACTGAGGTGAATTAAGGGTATGGGGTAAAATAGCAATTTGCTGAGCGTGCATGAAACAGTCTTACATTAATATTCCATTACTTTCCATCTTGGAGCAGCTCACTGTAACTATAGTCCTCTGCTGCTGGCAGCTGGGCAGCTCTGTCGGAGCAGTTGTTTGGAGATAAGATGTTTGGAATGTAAAAAGTTTGAGGAGTGGATTGACCGTGATTGACTGTATGATTCAAAATGTCAGGAAGATTTAGCGTTGAAAAACGTTGTTAAACTCTGTAGCCATTTGAAAAGGAGCGATCGGATTCCTGTTTCGGTTCAGTTTAAAAAAGAGAATTTGTGTAAGTGTTGGATTTTGATGGAATGAAAGAAAAAGAGTACAGAGAACCTGGATATCTAGAGATTATCCATTTGATATCTGTCATTTGAAAGGAGTGACTTAGGACAAGATGATGTATGAGATGTCATGAGGCCAGTTTAGCAATGTTGTAAACTTGTTGAAATGAATAGATCTACATTAATACACTTCACATATTTCAGCATCATCTTTATAATTTTCACCAACTTCATGGATTGCAAATGGCTGCCCTGAGAAAATATTTTTCCATTTTGCCATAAAACACCTCCACAACTTCTAAAGGTACATGTAGAACAATGGTCAGAGAAGGAAAATAAAGTCACACCTATCATCAAAAGGACACCAGTTGAAGTCCATGTATTAATCTCCTTTATACAATCATGTGTTCACAAAGTGTTGAACCTCTCTCCATCCTTGATTGTGAATGACTGAGTCTTTCCAGGATGAACCTTTCATACCCAATCATGATACTATCACCTGTTACCAATGAACCTGTTTACCTGTGGAATGATCCAAACAGGTGTTTTTGGATCAGTCCACAACTTTCACAGTCTTTTGTTGCTCTTGTCCCAACTTGTTTGAAACGTGTTGCTGCCACCAAATTCAGAATAAGCAGATATTTACAAAAAACAATGAAGCTGATGAGGTCAAACAATAAATGTCTTCGTACTGTTTTCAATTGAGTGTATGTCAAAAAAGGATTAGCAAATTATCACCATTCAGTTTTATTTATGTTTTTAAACAGGGTCCCAACTTTTTTAGAGTCAGGGTTGTAAAATAAACAGATTGATCATAAAATGTGTGTCTTCACTACAGTGATGGACTGTAACAACAAAGCTTGACATGGTTGGATTCATTATTATCCCATTTTATTGTTTTTCTCTTCTTTTCCTTTCTTTTGGCTTTGCAGTTGTCTGTCCTTTTCCAAAAATATTGACAAACCTCTGTATTGCCAAATTGTGCATGACATTTACGATGATTTTAATAAATAATCCAACAAACCAAGCATCAGTTCAAGATGACTGTCTCTCCATATGTTAGTAACTAATGGCTGGTTTTATGTGTTCATGGCCCCCTCTTGTGGTTATTTTTCTTATTGCAATTGTATACAACCATAAATGCACAATCAATCAATTCATCATCCACAAGACATTATTGTGTAAATAAAATTAATTGCATGACATGAAAATACTGTCATAACGTCTTTGATTTAAAGTTATGATCCATGAGCTTAGATCCAAAGACCTGCATGTAAGAGTGAGAAGATGAATGTTTGGTTAACAAAATAAGTAACACTTTGATTAAATTCTTCTATACATAATGTTGGTGTTCATTCTGAATGATTGCAGTGGAGGAGGCTCAGATTCGAAAGGAATGCCCGGAGTAGAAGTCGGGTGAAATTCCAGATTTACATAAGACCTGCCCACCGCTCCTCATTGACCCATTGCTGTTTGCAGACCACTCCCCATCAAGGTTATAATAGTTTTGGATTTTTCACTATAGTTTAGTTCTATTTTGTTTTGACTTTTTTTTCTCCAATTCAGTTAGTTTTAATTAGTTTTTAGAGCGGGTTTGCTAGTTTTTATTATTATCATTATTTTTAATGCTTAGTTTTAGTTTAGTCTTATTAGTTTTAGTATTAGATTCAGGGTTTCCACACTTTGGGTTATTTGTCAGGTGCAGGATTCCAAAAGGTCAGAGTATGTGTTGTGTAATAAAAACGCAACAAAAGATACCATTTTAAAAAATGTATTCACTTACTGTTGAACAACTATACAACAACTATAACAGTCCACAAGATAGCAGCCTTAAGTGCAAAATGTGTGTGATACTGCTTCTGAGCTTCGATACAGGTAGTGCGCCTGGTACAAATCAAAACAGCCAATACACTTAGGACACACATAGAACATAAGAATATAAAACCACTCATGAGACACATGTCACATTTCTTAACAGCCAGGACTCTCAGGGAGCTTAGGCTGAGAAAAACATGAACAAACCCAAACTCTGATGCGCTTAACTGTAAACAAAAACAACTTGAAGTCGCGACATTTGAAGGAATCAACTGTCTCAAATACAGCTTTTTAGTGTGTGTGTGAGAGAGACAGAGAGAGAGATGGGTGTATGTCAGTCGAGCAACACTTTCTTGTTGATCTTAAGGAAAACACGCTCCTCCAGAGATGTGGCTGTTCTGTTTCTCAGGCCAGATGACAATAGTCCACACACAGAGAAGATATCTTTCAATTTGTGCTTTGCCTTTTCCATCTTAGCTCCAATAAGGTTATTCACTCTTGCAGCACCGGGTGACTTGAATTTTGGTTCGAGTGAAAAGCTGAAGTTTTTGAAGGCAATCAAGTCACACAGTCGTGTAAACGTCCCCGTCTCAATAAACACATTTACCAATGCATCCTCCTGCTTGTGTTCCTGCGTATTGGTTGGTGAAAGCAGTCCATTATGGTTGTCTTGTCCCCCGTGCTACCTGGCCAGGATGTTGCGTCTCTTTCTGGGGGGGGGGGCAATCGTTGTTGCGATTAGCTTTCTTGTGCAAGCTTCTTAAATTGACTTTCAGATTCGTGGGGTTTTCCCCTTGAGAAGTATTCCACATATTTTATCACAGTCTGCTTTTATCTTCCTCGCAGTCATATTCAAAGAAGCCCCATATACAACTCTGCCACTTTCTCCAAACTTTTGCATTTGGCCACCGGGTAGTGTGGCAAGCAGAAGCAGACTGTAAATAAGAAGTGACGTCACGGACCGTAAGGTGCTGTACGGTGCAGGGCATTTCATCTCTATTTTCAATTTGTTTTAGTTAGTTTTGTGAACACACAATACAATTTCAGTTTGTTATCATTTTTTTCTTTTAATTATCATTTTTATGTATTTCAGTTAATGACATTGCTTTTTCAATTTTAGTTTTTGTTATTTCTTCGTTTTTGTTAACAATAATAACCTTGCTCCCCATTGACACATTACCATTTGCAGACCACTCCCCGTTTGCAGACCACTCGCCATTTGCATACCACTCCTTATTGACCCATTACTGTTTGCAGACCACTCCCCATTGTCGTTTGCAGATCACTCCTCATTTACAGACCACTCCCCACTGACCCATTGCCATTTGCAGACCACTCCCCATTGCTGTTTGCAGACAATTCCCCTTTTACATACGACTCTCCATTGACCCATTGTCATTAGCAGATCACTCCTCGTTTGCAGACCACTCCTCATTGACCCATCCATTTGCAGACCACTCCTCATTGACCCATTGCCATTTGCAGACCACTCCTCATTGACCCATTGCCATTTGCAGACCATTCCCCATTGCTGTTTACAGATCATTGCCCGTTTGCATACGACTCCCCATTGACCCATTGTCGTTAGCAGATCACTCCCCATTTGCAGACCACTCCTCATTGACCCATTTCCATTTGCAGACCACTCCTCATTTGCAAACCACTCCCCACTGCTGTTTGCATTCCACTCCCCGTTGACCCATTGCCGTTTGCAGATCACTCCCCATTTGCAGACCACTCCCCATTGACCCATTTCTGGTTGCAGACCACTCCCATTTGCATACGACTCCCCATTTACCCATTGCCATTTGCAGAACACTCCATTTGCAAACCACTCCCCACTGCTGTTTGCAGACCACTCCCCATTGACCCATTGCCATTTTCAGACCACTCCTCAATTGCATACCACTCCCCATTGCCCCAAATCTCCCATTGCCGTTTGCAGATCACTGCCCTGTTTGCTGACCACTCCTCATTGACCCATTGGCATTTGCAGACCACTACCCATTTGCATACCACTCCCCATTGCTGTTTGCAGACCACTCCCTGTTTGGATACGACTCCCCATTGCTGTTTGTAGACCACTCCCCGTTTACATACGACTCCCCATTGCCGTTTGCAGACCACGCCCCATTTGCAAACCACTCCCCACTACTGTTTGCAGACCACTCCCCATTGCTGTTTGCAGATCACTCCCCGTTTGCAGACCACTCCTCATTTGCAAACCACTCCTCATTTGCAAACCACTCCTCATTTGCAAACCACTCCTTATTGCTGTTTGCAAACCACTCCTTATTGCCGTTTGCAGACCCCTCCCCATTGCCCCAAATCCCCCATTGCGTTTGCAGACCACACCCTGTTTGCAGACCACTCCACATTGCCCCAAATCCCCCATTGCCGTTTGCAGACCACGCCCCGTTTGCAGACCACTCCCCATTGCCCCAAATCCCCCATTGCTGTTGGGAGTGAGAGAGATAGATAGATAGATACAGAGAGAGACAGAGAGTGAGAGAGACTGACAGAGCGAGAGAGGCTGAGAGAGGGAGGGAAAATAAGATAAACCTTTATTCGTCCCACAGTGGCAAAATTCACAGAGACAGAGAGAAAGCAAGAGAGAGAGACACTGAAGGAGAGAGCGAGAGAGACACTGAAGGAGAGAGCGAGAGACAGAGCCAGAGAGGGAGGGAAAGGGAGACTGAAAGAGAGAGTGAGAAAAAGAGATACACAGAGAGAGACAGAGACTGAGAGAGGGAGGAAAAAAGACTGAAAGAGGGAGACTGAAAGAGAGTGTGAGAGAGACAGACAGCAAGAGAGAAACTGACAGTGAGACAAAGACTGAAAGAGAGAGACAGAGAGCGAGACTGAAACAAAGAGACTGAAAGAGAGAGTGAGAAAGAGAGATATACAGAGAGAGAGAGAGAGAGACAAAGACAGAGACCGAGAGAGGGAGGAAAAAAAGAGACTGAAAGAGGGAGAGAGACTGATGGAACAGAGAGAGACAGAGAATGAGAGAGACTGAAAGAGGGAGACAGAGAGTGAGAGAGAGACAGAGACTGAGAGAGAAAGACTGAAAGAGAGAGTGAGAAAGAGAGATACACAGAGAGAGAGAGACAAAGACAGAGACTGAAAGAGGGAGACTGAGAGAGGGAGGAAAAAAGAGACTGAAAGAGGAAGACTGAAAGAGGGAGACTGAAAGAGAGTGTGAGAGAGACAGACAGCACGAGGGAAAACTGACAGAGTAAGACAAAGACTGAAAGAGAGAGAGAGACTGACGGAACAGAGAGAGACAGAGAATGAGAGAGACTGAAAGAGAGAGAGAGAGAGAAAGAGAGAGACAGAGAGTGAGAGAGAGACAGAGAGTGAGAGAGGGAGGGAAAGAGACTGAAGGAGAGAGACTGAAAGAGAGTGAGAAAGAGAGATACACACAGAGAGAGAGACAAAGACAGAGACTGAGAGAGGGAGGAAAAAAGAGACTGAAAGAGAAAGACTGAAAGAGGGAGACAGACAGCACGAGAGAAACTGACAGAGTGAGACAAAGACTGAAAGAGAGAGAGACTGACAGAACAGAGAATGAGAGAGACAGAGAACGAGAGCGACAGAGAGTGAAAGAGACAGAGAGCGAAAGAGAGACTGAAAGAGAGAGACAGAGAGCGAGAGAGGGAGGGAAAGAGACTGAAAGAGATAGTGAGAAAGAGAGATACACACACAGAGAGAGAGAGACAAAGACAGAGACTGAGAGAGGGAGGAAAAAAGAGACTGAAAGAGAAAGACTGAAAGAGAGAGACTGAAAGAGGGAGACTGAAAGAGAGTGTGAGAGAGACAGACAGCACGAAAGAAACTGACAGAGCAAGACAAAGACTGAAAGAGAGAGAGAGAGACTGACGGAACAGAGAGAGACTGAGAGAGAGAGAGAGACAGAGAGCGAGAGAGACAGAGAGCGAGAGAGACTGGCAGAAGAGAAAGAGACTGAAAGAGAGAGGGAAAGAGAGACTGAAAGAGAACGAGAGACTGAAGGAGTATGAGAGACTGAAAGAGAGACTGAGAGAGATAGAGAGCAAGAGAGAAACTGACAGAGCGAGACAGAGACTGAAAGAACAGAGAGAGGGAAAGACAGAGACAGCACCCTATCTGACCCATTGCTGTTTGCAGACCACCTCATTTGACCATTACTTTTTACAAGAGAGACAGAGAGAAGAGAATATTTTCAATTCAATTTTGTCTATTTTATTATAATTCAATTTTGTGAACATTTTGGACCAAATCACAAGAAAAATAATCTTAAAATATAATTTATAGAGACCCAAAAAATCCCACCTACGGCAAGCACTTGGCGACAGTGGCGAGGAAAAACTTCCTTTTAACAGGCAGAAACCTCGGGCAGAACCAGGCTTTCGGTGGGCAGCCATCTGCCGGATGCCGTTTGGGTTTGAGAGAGAGAGAGAGAGAGAGAGAGAGAGAGAGAGAGAGAGAGAACCCCATTTGACCCATTGCTGTTTTCAGACCACCTCATTTGACCAATTTGACCATTGTTGTTTTCAGACCACCTCATTTGACCAATTTGACCATTGTCATTTTTAGACCACCTCATTTGACCATTACTTTTTACAAGAGAGAAGAGAGAAGAGAATATTTTCAATCCAATTTTGTCTATTTTATTATAATTCAATTTTGTGAACATTTTGGACCAAATCACAAGAAAAATAATCTTAAAATATAATTTATAGAGACCCAAAAAATCCCACCTACGGCAAGCACTTGGCGACAGTGGCGAGGAAAAACTTCCTTTTAACAGGCAGAAACCTCGGGCAGAACCAGGCTTTCGGTGGGCAGCCATCTGCCGGATGCCGTTTGGGTTTTGAGAGAGAGAGAGAGAGAGAGAGAGAGAACCCCATTTGACCATTGCTGTTTTCAGACCACCTCATTTGACCATTACTTTTTACAAGAGAGAAGAGAGAAGAGAATATTTTCAATCCAATTTTGTCTATTTTATTATAATTCAATTTTGTGAACATTTTGGACCAAATCACAAGAAAAATAATCTTAAAATATAATTTATAGAGACCCAAAAAATCCCACCTACGGCAAGCACTTGGCGACAGTGGCGAGGAAAAACTTCCTTTTAACAGGCAGAAACCTCGGGCAGAACCAGGCTTTCGGTGGGCAGCCATCTGCCAGATGCCGTTTGGGTTTTGAGAGAGAGAGAGAGAGAGAGAGAGAGAGAGAGAGAGAGAGAGAGAGAGAGAACCCCATTTGACCCATTGCTGTTTTCAGACCACCTCATTTGACCAATTTGACCATTGTTGTTTTCAGACCACCTCATTTGACCATTGTTAATTTCAGACCAACTCATTTGACCATTGTCGTTTTCAGACCACTTCATTTGACCATTGCTTTTTACAAGAGAGACAGAGAGAAGAGAATATTTTCAATCCAATTTTGTCTATTTTATTATAATTCAAATTTGTGAACATTTTGGACCAAATCACAAGAAAAATAATCTTAAAATATAATTTATAGAGACCCAAAAAATCCCACCTACGGCAAGCACTTGGCGACAGTGGCGAGGAAAAACTTCCTTTTAACAGGCAGAAACCTCGGGCAGAACCAGGCTTTCGGTGGGCAGCCATCTGCCGGATGCCGTTTGGGAGAGAGAGAGAGAGAGAGAGAGAGAGAGAGAGAGAGAGAGAACCCCATTTGACCCATTGTTATTTTCAGACCAACTCATTTGACCATTGTCATTTTTAGACCACCTCATTTGACCATTGTCGTTTTCAGACCACCTCATTTGACCATTACTTTTTACAAGAGAGAAGAGAATATTTTCAATCCAATTTTGTCTATTTTATTATAATTCAAATTTGTGAACATTTTGGACCAAATCACAAGAAAAATAATCTTAAAATATAATTTATAGAGACCCAAAAAATCCCACCTACGGCAAGCACTTGGCGACAGTGGCGAGGAAAAACTTCCTTTTAACAGGCAGAAACCTCGGGCAGAACCAGGCTTTCGGTGGGCAGCCATCTGCCGGATGCTGTTTGGGTTTGAGAGAGAGAGAGAGAGAGAGAGAGAGAGAGAGAGAGAGAGAGAGAGAGAGAGAGAGAGAGAGAACCCCATTTGACCCATTGTTATTTTCAGACCACCTCATTTGACCATTGTCGTTTTTAGACCACCTCATTTGACCATTGTCGTTTTTAGACCACCTCATTTGACCATTAATCCAATTTTGTCTATTTTATTATAATTCAAATTTGTGAACATTTTGGACCAAATCACAAGAAAAATAATCTTAAAATATAATTTATAGAGACCCAAAAAATCCCACCTACGGCAAGCACTTGGCGACAGTGGCGAGGAAAACTTCCTTTAACAGGCAGAAACCTCGGGCAGAACCAGGCTTTCGGTGGGCAGCCATCTGCCGGATGCC